>JAFEMH010003476.1:110000-263287 GCA_022495995.1 Adenophora triphylla var. japonica | reverse complement strand
TTGGATCACCGTTGTGATCTTGGTTCCATTGTTTGCACAAATGACACCATATTTATCATAACAAAGCTCACCGATTACTGATACTTGGAATGTTTCCAAAACACTAAATGAACTTTTGATCCAAACTACCTCTTTTAGCCACATCATATGTTGCTGAATTTTGGCCTTAGTAGTAGAATCGGCTACGATTTTCTGCTTAGAACTCTTCTAATAAAATCGCACCTTCAATAAGCATAAACACAAATCCTAATTGCGATTTCAAATATCAAGAACGTATCCTTAGTTCTTCTTAAGTACTTAAGGATCGTCTCGACTGCCATCCAATGGTTCATATCAGGATCAGATTGGTATCGACTCATCATGCTCAAAGCACATGAGACGTCGGGTCTAGTACAAGTCATGGCATACATGACAGATCCAAATGTCGAAGCATATGGAACTTCATTCATTCTCTTTTAGCTCATCACTTGTCATAAGACAATGAGTATTGCTAAGAGAAACACCATGACCCATTGACAAGTTACTTATCTTAGACTCTTCTAAGAACCTTGTCAATTTGAGTATTTTGACTCAATCCAATTTATCCCTTTTAGGTCTATATCTATAGATCTTTGATGCCAAGGATGTAAGCGGCTTTACCCATATCTTTCATTGAGAAACCTTTCCTTGACCAAGACTTGACAGTCTTAAGTGTCGGAATTTCGGTTTTCCAATGAGAAAGATATCATTGTATTAAGACAATAGAAATAATACTACGCTCCCACTGAATTTCATGCATACCCAAGATTCATCTTTATACTTGATGAAGTCAAACTCTTTGACCAATTCATCAAAATGAAGATTCCAATTCCTTGAATCTTGCTTCAACCCATCTCTTGGATCTTTGCAACATCCATACTTTATTAGAGTTTCTTGGATCGACAAACTATTCGGGTTGTGTACTATACACATCCTTAATAATCTTTCCATTTAAAGAAAGTCGTTAGACATCCATTTGTCATATCACATAGTAACAATATGTGATAATGGCAATTTGAAATTCTAATAGACGTCGACATTGTAACTGGCAAAAAAAGGGTTCTATCATAGTCAATACTATGAATTAACCTAAATCCCTTTGCTACAATCCTTAGTCATGAAATTATACACCTTCCCATCCATGTCAGTCTTGAAGACCTACTTGCACCCTTTAGTTTTTACACCTTCAGGTAGTTCAATCAAGTTACAAACTTGATCATCAAACATGGATTGTAATTCGGATTCCATGGTTCCTAACCATTTATCCAAATTAGGAGTTGACATCGCCTCAAGATAGGAAGTAGGATCGTCATTCTCAATGACTTCCACTTCATTACTTTCCGATACAAGAAATCAATATTTCTTGAGTTCGGATCGTGACCTATCCGATCTACGATGGAATTGTGCATATTGAACCGGTTCCACAACTCTTTGTGAACTTGGTTTCGTCTCTACTTTTGGTTCCACATTATTTTCGGTTTCTTGAACTTCTTCAAGATTAATTTTACTCCCACTAGATCCTTTATTGAGAAACTATTTCTCAAGAAACGAATCTTATAGAGCAACAAACATTTTGTTCTCTTTGCGGTTGTAAAATTAATATCCGAAATTAACCTTGTCAGATTTGGTGTTAAATTATTAGAGACAAGTCTCTTCTTATAAGCTTCGCAACCCCAAATCTTTATGAAAGTCAAAATAAATTTTCTTTCCATGCCACATCTCATGTGGGGCCTTAGGGACCGATTTAGTTAGGACTCGATTCAGTGTAACCGCATTATTTCTAATGCATATCCTCAAAAGGAAATAGGAAATAGGAAATTATAATTGACACATCATCGAACGAACCATGTCCTACAAGGTTCAATTCCTCCTTTTAGACACACCATACAATGTGGTGTTCCGGGTGGAGTCAACTCTGAAACGATTTCATAGTTTTGAGATGATGTCAAACTCTTGGCTCAATTATTCACCACCTCAATCTAATCATAGTACTTAATAGTTTTGCCAAGTTGTTTTGCACTTCATCTTGAAATGTTCGAATCATCTCAAACGATTCACCTTTGGACTTCATCAGATAGACATAGTCATATCTAGACAAGTCATTGGTGAATGTGATGAAATACCGAAGTCTTCCCCTAGCAATGCTAGTTAATAGTCCACATACATCTCATGTATAATGACCAATAAGTCACTAACCCTCCCACTAATTTTAGTGTAGGGCGGTTTGGTCAATAATCCCAATAAATAAGATCCACATTCCTCAAATGATTTTTGATCATATGAATCTAAACGTCCATGTTAATGGAGTTTAGATATATGTTTCTTATTTATTTTAACCAAGCCGGCAATGCCATATGAACGCGTTGTTCATATTGTTTGGTTCAGAATTCCCATTTATATTTTAGATATCTTCAATATTATTTTGTTTCTTAACATCAAGGGTATGAAGACCATTCAATGACATACGCATTACAATAAGGCATATCATTAAATAAATATAAAACTTCTTATTTTCAATAAGAAAATTATATCCTTCATCATCCATATGAGAAATGAAAATAATACTCCTACTCATATCCAGAACGTAGTCATATTTGTTCAAAACAAGTACTACTCAATAAGGTAAAGTGACTTCATAAGTCCCTATGGCTAATGAGCAACCCTTGCTCCATTCTTATGCATAGGTTTAATTTACCTTCTTTGAGTAGCTTTCTATTCTTTATTCCTTGCACATTTAAACAAATGTGGGATCCAATCCAATATCATATACCCAAGAATAAGAATTTGAAAGGAAAATATTTATCATATAGATACTTGAAGTAGTAGCAATCATATTGCCCTTCTTCACCTTTTAGGTCTTCCTAATAAGCCTTGCAACTTTGCTTCCAATGACAATCTTATTGCAATGATAGCAAACTGCATCCTTTTGAGACACTTTAGGTTTAGCCTCTTCGACTTTGCAACTTTTTCCCTAGGTTCAGCAACCTTTGCTTTACCTACTTTTCCTTCCCTTTTGAATCCCTTTCTTGTGTTAACCATTAACACACTTGCGGATTGCTCCTTTTGCATCTTATGCATTAAAAGCTTTTACCATAACATACATCTATTGCCTAGTTCGCATTTGGAACATTTCCTTTTGTGTTGTGCTAGAACAAAAGTAGTTATCATGTGCTCAAGGTTCTTCATAAGAGCCTTTAAACATGGTGGCAACTACAAGGCAAGCAATATTGTCAGAATCATCAATATGTTTCTAATGTTGCTTCCTTATTTGCCATTTGCAACATTTGCAGTAGGTTCAACATGAATGAATTCGTCAAGAACGTACACATGTTCCTAAGAACAATTCTTTAGGCTTCTGATCTAATCAGAATTATCTGTATCGTTCCTTCCGAACTTTGTCCTTCATAAGGATGAATCGCAATTATCATTATGTAATGCTACTTCTACAACAAAATATACAAATTATATGAACACATATCAATATCAACTCATTTATCATCTAAGAGCAAATAATGTATTTTACAAATACTCCCACTAAATCATACACCTTCCAATGCAAATAAGCATAATATGCATTTAATAGGCTAAGATCCAACTTTAATTTAATCTCAAGTACGCTATGGCGCACCGCTCAAGATTAAATTAATTAGGTAGAAAACATCAATCATATCGTATATGACTCTTAGATCTTTTATGAGATTTATTCAAGACATCATATGTCTAAGCATATTTTAATCTTATCTTATGCCTTGGGTCCAAAACCATTTTGATAATCCAATTAAGTTCATCCAATTTAAATGTATAGGAACCACCATTTCCTCATCTTGCTCGCAAATGGAATAGAATCAAAGCACCTTGCTATGGCAAGCCCACCCAAAACTATCCTAGTGGTCTCAAGTGTTTTAATCATGGATTGGCATAAGGAACTTAAAAGTTAAATGAAGGTTCTTTAAAGCAGATTCTAAGCATATCAATGAAGATAATCATAATGTACACCAGGTAAGTTCCCAAGAAAATAGGTGAGCCACAAGGACTGCTTAAGTACCAAATCTCCCTCGACAGAACTCTCCTAGTCATGCACAATTACAATACCAATTTGAATGCAACATAATCAATACTTTGTATACTGACTTGTTTCTCATAAACAATCAGACTCGTTCAAATTTTGCGTAAACTGACTTGTTTCTCATAAACAATCAGAAAACCAAAATTTAATATTTCAACTAAACATTTAGGAAATCACAATTCAATGTTTCAACTAAACATCTAATAAAATTCTTAACACTTAAGAACAAATAATTTATGCACCGCAACAATTAATAAAAAAATATTTAAATTAATTAAGCAATCATAAACAATGAATTAATCTAGCATAGCCCTATAAACTTAATTTATAGCATCAAGATTAAGACATTAAACATCTCAGATTATAAACATAATCACAGATTAGCAAAAAAATTATCAAACTGATTCCTGCCCAGATTGGCTAGTTATGTTGCGCGGTGCCATCAGCCAGTTGGCTAGATCTGTCGCGTGTCATACCAAGCCCAACTACCATATTTTCTCCTCGTGGCCAACTATGTCGCACGACGTGAGAAGCCAGTCTGGCAGTTTTCTGAATTTCAATCAATTCCAATCATAAAGCAATTAAATCAAATAAACAGCTTTTAACAGATTTAATTCAATATGAACAGAAAACGATTTTGGCACATTGTTTCAAAAACAATAAAACTATCGCATACAAAAACATGCAATAAGCATATAAACAATTTATATCTTAATTCTAGCACGTTAATTCAAACTTAACCATACGAATGGGGCTCTGATACCACTATTGGGTTTTATTCGTCCATGCACAGCGGAATAAGCATCTAAATAACCCAAAACCCCAAGCCCTAAAATCTGTTCTATACGATTAAATTGAATTTCCATGAGACAGAATTTACCAACCTTTATTGCTTTCCGGTCTTGAGCTATCGAACAATTATCAATGTGATTTTGAATCACAAACTTCGATCTTCAAGACTTGAATCATCATATTGCTTTGGACAATTTGAACTCTAGGCATTGATCGTCGTACGAGCGAAGACCCTCTAGTAGTATCCACACGTTAGAATGAACCAATAATAGTTCTTGAGAATTGCTAGATTCTTAAACCTATGGAAGAATATTGAGAAACCTTTTTGGTGTGATTTTTCCCTTGGAAATTCGGCTAGCCTACATTTGGGTTCGCAGACTTTAATATTTATATTACCTTTATATAAGTATTTGTTTCCTAATCGAATTAGGAAACTCTGCAAACCCCCTTAGGTACTAAAGTGTCGCACGGCCACAAACTGCCATTGGCCAGTTTTGTCGCGCGCCATAGTAAGCCTCATCAGGAACTCTCAATCATTTTTCCTTTGGTTTAACCAATTCATTCTAGTTGTGTGTGACCCAATAGGATTATATTATGTTGGCAATAAGCTCGATCATATCGATTCTCATAAGACATAAGCGGACTCTAGCAAGCCATTATGTCTACCCAAATAATATAACGTAAGAGTTCACGTTTCCAACGGTACACTTCCACTTCTCCCTTTGTCTCACGATGTTATATTGAACATAAGTCATGGTCCTCGTCAACTTGTATTTGTTCAATGCTTTCTCGATCTTGAGTATAATGATAGTCCAATCATATTGGGGTGTGGCCACACGCTTTTATCATTATCACTCATCGAGGGGCCTAAGCAAAACATCTCTCTTTCGAGGGACAAATTCCATCTTGACTTATTATCCTTCCCATCATGAATCCGATCATGCCAAAGATAGCCTTTATAAATATCATGTTAAGATATTGTTTGACTAAAATCAAACATGACTTTCATCATATGTAAGGTCATGATAATCTCAGGTCTAGGGACTAAATGAAGTGACCATGTGAGATTTAATTATGACATTTGACCATGACATAAATCTCATACGGGTCAAGTCCAGTCACTTGTTCACTAACAAGTACCCATAATTTCAATGTGCATCTCTATGCATATAATCATCATATGATTATCTATTGACAATTATACTAATTATTCTCTTAATAATTAGGGACGGAGATTATTACAATAAATATGAAAAATATATAATAATCAAATAATAAACTTAAATGATAAAGATGATACATAACGGTTTTAAGTTAAACATTACTAAAGCCTAGGGCATTACACCAGCAGTGAGTAATTTGAACATTACGTAAACCTCATACCGCTCATTTCATTCTCTCTCCTCTCGTCACCCTCCCTCCCTCTTCTCCACTGCACTCCCACTCTCTGACTCTCCTTCGGCGATTGAATCGTATCGTTAGCGGCGGTAAGCTTGTTTTTTCGCTCACCATTTTTGTTATTTTGTCTTTATACTATTAGCATTTGATTCCATCAATGTTCAGGATCTGCTTGGCGATCGTGCGTGTAACTCTTTAGGATCTTGGCGCAATCTTTTCTCCCCTCTCACTCGCTCCAGGTATTTATAGTTTACAAAGTTAGCATTTTTGTTATTTTGTTTGTTGATTTGAAAAATTGAACCAGTTTACATACAGAACAATATTTAATTACAAACCCCTCCGACTCCATTGCCGGGTCCGCTTCCGAGTAATGAAGAGAAAAGAAAGTGAGGGGAGGGAGGGAGGGAAAAGGAGAGAAAAGAAAGGGAGGGAAGTGAATTTAAATTCCTTTTGATGTGCTTCCGAGTTAGGAAGGAAATGAAAGGAAAAACAAAATTTTCTCTCCTCATGCTTCCGAGTTTTGGAATGAATGAGAGGAAATAAAAAGAAAATGACTTCTATACCCTCAAGAAAAAGGGAATGATTCTCCCATTTGAGCCACATTCAATTACCTTCGATGATGTCAAATACTCTGTTGACATGCCACAGGTATTAAAAAATACATACACTTGTTATTAGATTAGATCTTACACATAAGCACAAGACTAAATGAGTAAATTATGTAGAGGGTGATATCATGATTTCAGGGTATCCCAAGAAACAAGAAACATTTGCTCGTATTTCTGGATACTATGAACAAAATGATATCCACTCTCCCAATCTTACCGTCTATGAATCCTTGATTGACTTGTTCTAGGGCACTATTGTGAGGTTGATAAGGGTAATGATGAGATTAAAAAAAATGTGAGGGTAAAAATGGGATAATAATAAAATTGTTAAGCTTCTAATTTCTTTCCTTCCAATTCCTCTCAATATTGGGAGGAAAATTTAGTTGGGTTTTGGGGTTACAAACGCAGCAGAAGAACTTTATAAAACAACAAAACCCTAGCCTTGAATCCATCTAGTATGAAGAGATTGGAAACATATGAAATAGATTTACATACCTTAATGCGATTATGTTTGCTCAAAACGGATCTTCAAAATCGAATCTTTGAACCGTTGATGAAAACTTGGATTTTATTCTTCCTTGTTCTACCTTGATGATGAATCAACAATGGAGATCTTCAAGCTTTAGGAGATAAATTAATCGCCCTCTAATGGTGATCCACACGCAAACGAACCAATAACACTTCTTGTTGGATTGCTAGATGATTCTTCCGATTATTGAAACTTGTTGGGTATGCCTATTTTAACCCTCCTATTGTTAGATTAGATTTGATTGATACCATAACCTCCTGTCTATTTTAAGGACTTTAGGACCCTATGTAATGAAGCTTAGACTTCAATTTTTAAGCTAAGTCCATTTTATAGAATAGGTTAAAATTAGGCTTGAAGACTGGCACAAGACTCATTGGATTTGAGGATTGCAGTTCAAGAAGTTTCAAACCGCACTCAAGCAATCGCTCGTGCTGAACCGCCTTGTGGAATTTGTTTGTTGAAACTACCCCCTTTGAACAACTGAAGTGCAACCGCATATGTGAACCGCACTTTTGCAGTCCCAATATCTCGATCGCACTTTGCAACCTCACCTGGTATAACCGCTCTTTCTCAACCGCTTGTATACCAGACCGCATCCAATGATTGAAGACTTAAAGTGAATCACTTTTGACCGTTGGAATCCACGTCAGCAATAACAAAAGTCAACCACCAAATCTTGTCACGTGATTCAATGTCAGAGAAGATCTGCAAGGATCTTGAAAAGGTGACAGGTGTCCTAACTACCTTACTTGCAGCTGAAGCCTGATCAGCTTTATCTGCAGCTGCTGTACCAAAGGACAAAAGTGGATATTGTGGACCAATGGGAAAGCACCAGTACAGTACTTGATACAGCTGTGTCCAACGGCTAGTTCCTTGGTGCTTGGGTATAAATACCCCCAATCTTCACCATTTGAAGATTGCTTGAGAAAATTGAAAGTGTTGTGTTCATAGAAGCTGAAGCTCTGTCCAGAAATTCTTAGTCCTTTGAATCTTCATCTTCTACTTCAAGAAATATATCCCAGCCCAGAAATCAAGTCTTAACACCATCAAGAATCATTGTGCTCTCCATCTCATAGATTTAAAAAGCCTTGATCTTGCACACACACACACCTCACTTGCTTAATCACATAGATTAATCATTTGAGATACACTGGTTATAGTCTAGGATTTGATCTTCATAGAATAGATTTTAGATATGAGTTTGAATACTTTGTAACTTGTAATCTCTCTCATACTCAATATAAAATCTAACTCTTAGAAAATCCAAGACTAACCATCTTGGTAGTGGACGTAGATCGTTTATCGATTGAACCACTCCAAATCGTGCGTTCTTATATAATATGAGAAATAGACTTTCGCACATTGTCCAGTTTAATGAGACTATGAAAGTACTTAGAGCAACGATCACCCTCCACCAAATACTTGCATCCCGACTTTTGTGCAATGAAACTCCTCTCCGCATTCAGAAGAAAGCAAGCCTTTTTACGAAGACTTTGACACTCCTTTTTCAAACCATCATTTAGAGGATCCTCCATATGATTAAGAATGGCAGCCTTGAAGTCAGAATTGGCCTCCTTGGCCTTCTCAAATATGCTCCCAAAGGAGTCCCTATTCGAGGCTTTGAGCGGCCCTTTAAGAGCCTTCAATTTAGAGACCAAATTGAATTGAGCTGAGCCAAGATAATCAAAACTCCACACATTATTCAAAATATCATCAAATGAGGAATGATCGATCCACATACTGAAAAACTTGAAGGGCCGAGTCCCCCCCCAAAGAATTTCTAACCAAAGAAACTACGATCGGGCAATGATCACTAACCGGTTCCATAGGCAAGAAAGAAGCAGAGCATTCCAAGCCAAGAGAACCCCAAGAACCATTAATAAGCACGCGATCAAGCTTGGACCAAATAGAGCCATTAGTCCAAGTATAGAAAGGTCCAATAGAAGGAGCATCATCAAGCCCCATAGTCATACGGAAAGAAGACAAGTCATGAATATCATAGGGCCGCAATGGGAAACCACCTACTTTATCATTAGGAGAAGAGTAACAATTGAAATCACCCATCACAATCCAAGGTAAAGAAATAGAAGAGCCCATTGTAGCAAGATGATTCCAAAGAGTACGTCTCTCCATGATAGCATAAATCGGGTACACAAAAGTAACATAAAATGAGACTTGTGTAACCATGCAAAGAAATTGAAGATGGATGTGTTGTGGACCAATTTCAAGAACATTGCAAGAAACATGAGAAGAGTCCCAAAGAACAAGCATGCGTCCTCCATCAATAAAATCATGGTTTGTGCAAAACTCCCAACCCGGGAATTGGGTAGAAGAAAAAGAACCAAACCGAGCCCGAGAGATTTTTGACTCCAACAAGCATAAAATCGAAAGTGAATAAACAGAAACAAATTTACTCACAATTTGTTGTGTGGCTGAATGAAAGGAGCGGCCACAAAGCCCCCTAACATTCCATGAAAGGATCTTCATTGGGAAACAAAGGAGGAGTTGGCCCCTCCGCACCTCCTTGATCCCTTTTTACCCACCGGAATCCAAGTTCCACCGTTGTCCGTCCCACCACCAACATTTTCAGCATTCCCATTCTCCTGTTCGGTTGTCCCAGAACTTCCATCCCCATGATCACCCTTCTCGGCTGCTCCAACATTGCCATCCTCCCAAAACTCCATCTCGATTGTTCCAGCTTTTTCAGCCCCATATCCAGCCCCAAAAACAGAAGTAATTGGTTCTTGTTCAGCATTGGACACATCCCGGAACCCCTTAGACCCAATGGTGCTCAATGCACCAAAACTGTTTCTGTTCAGCCGAGAATTGGAGGTAGGAGGTGCAGAATTCGGGGATGTTTTTGAAGGCCCTTTACCTTTGTTAACATCTCGCTTCTTAGGTACATAAGCAACAATTGGATGGACATCCCCAATTGGCTTAATCTCCTTAGTAACCGGACTATCCTTGCGAAGTTTTGGACATTTAAAGAAGTTATGCCCAAATGACTTGCACTCACAACAATAATCCGGGTAGTGTTTATATGCCACCCTTTAAATATACCTTCTATCCCTTGACATTCTAACACCAAACTCCATAACCAGTGGTTGCTCACTTCCACCTCAATAAAGCATCTAGCAAAGTTCATCTTGGACCTTTCACGAGTAACTTTATCCGTATACAAAGGAACCCCAACCTTAGATGATAACTTACTTAGGCCGGATGCACTCCAAACCGAAGGAGGAACATCATGAAGTTGGACCCAAGTTGGGATTTTCATGAAAAGGTCATCCGTTAGTAACACTCCATCATCTACAAGTTTTAACATTAAAGTCTTACCATATGTCATATATGGTCCGCCTTGAAGAACCACAGCTCTATCATGCTCACTTTTGAACTTGAAAACAGTCCACCCCTTCCCATAAGGAGTCACTCGGCAACTAACACACCAACCATTAACAATGGCGTTAAGAGCTATACGTCCGGGAAAAGGGCCCGTAAAGCACCCAATTAAGCAATATCCCCATGAAGCTTCAACAGGGATTTCATCGTTTTCATCCAAGACGACATTGTCCTCCATAGTATCATGAAATTGCTGCTGAAAACCATTTCCTTCAACTCTATTCTCCTTGAAATTCTGCAAAATTTAGCTTGGTATTTCCGACAGCTTGGGCAGCCTTGGAGACTTCGGATGCCTTGGAATTATCGGCCTTATTCCCTTTCAATTTTCCCTCATGAATATTCTTCTTGGAATTTTCTCCAAGATGTCTAGATGATTTACCAAGCTCATTGGAAACTTCAACAGCCACACCCTTTTGCCTTTCAGTTTTCTTGGCAGCCTTGGATGAGCCACCTCCTTCCACCACCGTCTCAGCCCCTCCTCCACCACTCACGGTGGTTCCAGCCTTGAAGACCAACGGAATGTCTTCCATACGCAGCTGCGAAGAAGAACCATCAAGTGAATCCGCCTCCACATCCATGACTTCTCCAACAACATCTCCACCTTTACCAGAAACTGCTTCGGCCGCTTGATTAACAACACTATTGATTCCATTGGAATCAAAACCATTTTCATTCCATTCAACAATCTTGGACTTAACACTATCATCCACAACATTATCAACATCAATCCTATGGTTAACTGGGACATCAACTGAAATAGAAGGATCAATTATAGAAGGAACCAAATTCTCATTCTCGACAGCCACCACAGTTTGTGCCATGCGTTTCCTCCACTTCATGGGCTTCTCCGTGACCATAGGACCACCACCATAGTCCTTGTCCTTCGAAGAAGGACCACTCGCAGCCTTCACCATGGAAGATCGAAGATTCCAAAGCAAAGGGAACCCAAGTGAAGGCAGAAAACCTCCACGGCAAGTAACCAAAATTGGCCAAGAATCTGATCAAAAACCAATTATGAATATGAAAACTAAAATCAAAGATGATAGTTGAGATTAGAATTCATAACAAACAAAAGAAATCAAGAAAGAGGAGGGAGAAAATTCAGACTTAGCAAGAAGAATCTAGGGAGAGAAAAATCCTAGAGTGAGAAAATCTTCTCCCTAACTTCAACAAGCCTACCTAATATCTCTATCTTGTTTATATATTCCGTGGAGTCAATATAAACATTCAGGAGATTCAATTAAGAACACAAGAACATAATAACCTAGATTAATTGATTTCCGTAAAGTTATCAATTAAATCCAATCTTCTCAACAATGGTCAATGTATAAATCACCCATGTAAGTGAAACGATTTATATCCAAATAAATTCAATGGCCAAAAGTATCTTAATCATACAATTGAAGCCAAAGAATAATATTAAAGAATGTTGAGAGAACAAGAATGAGAAAGAGATAGGAAGAATTAAAACCCTAGCATAAAGATTCAATTGTTACTTACCTCTATCCACGAATCAAAATAATTTAGCCTTGAATGACCATTAAAATAAATAAATCTTGTTTTTGAATCTTCAAAATAAATAAAACCTAATCTAATATCTACAAGAGAAAAAGAGAGATTAAGAGATAAGAGGAGAATAAGAGAGATGAGAGCTACAAAAACTTGTCTATGGATCTTTTATATAGTAGGAGGGATGAGGGATTCCTAATTTACAGCCAAAGAAGGTCAATTCCTAGTCAAATTTGGATTTTGCTAAAATCCGTCACAAATATGTCACTATTCTGTTGGAAAATGCCTTTTTATTCTGTGACAGACCAAATCCGTCACAGATATCCATCACAAAGTCCCAGGCGCGGTCGCCCTGACTTTCTGGCCAAATGGCGTGGCCGCTCGGCCCTTGGGCGCTGTCCTTCTCGGCCACGGCTTTATTTTCTCGGCCACCCTCGACTACACTGCTTCTGTCTTATGCATTGGCCCCATTTTCTCGGCCAGCTGCAGTTCTGTGCCCATGCCTTGGCCGGCCACCTCTATTCTTGGCCCAGCACTGTCGGCCAGCTTTCTCACTTCAGCTACATCCCTTCCTTTTCCAGTGAATTACAATTTTGCCCCTGAACTTTATAATACCAGTTTACTCCCTAATTTTTCATAATTGCAATTTGGTCTCTGAACTTCCAAAACAAGCTTATATCCTCCCTTTTCCGCCTAATTGCACTTCAACCCCTGTACTTTCAAAACACTAACAAAACACATTAAATTCCCAAGGTTTTAGGTATCAAATAAACCTGGAAACATATCTTTTGGATGGGTAAAACCACATCCATCAAATGCCCCCAAATTTATCTTTTGCTCAGCCTCGAGTAAAACAAAAATAAAACAAAATAAAAACTAACTAATTAAAACAAATAAAATATTTTTTGGGATTGTTCAATTCATATAATAAGTTGTTGGCCAAACAAAGTCTCAGATCTTTACAACACACATAATCTACAAGTATCATCATGAACATGGGATTATATTTACATGGATGCTTCTAACTTATAATTTTTCAACCACATAATGATAATATGAATGAAATATGAGAGACCAATGTTACCAAAATAAGATATTTTATAGGGTCACTTGTGTCATGCTCTAAATCAATGATGATAAGATAAATTTCTATAAAAGGCCACTCATATGCATGTTTAAACACAACTGTCAACCCGGCTACTCTTTAGGGATCAAATATGGCTTTATGGCTTGTAATGTATCACGAAAATTGCGGGCTAGGTTCACGATTACAAAAGAAGGTAAGGACATACGAAGGCAAGTAGTGAAACTAGGTTGTCTTCATCATACATCCTCACTTTGAAATTTGTCACTCCGCTCCATGCCAACCCATGGAGCAGGGGGAGGGGGAGACACATTATTCAAGCAAGGAAATTCAATTTTATTAAACACAACATCTTGACCAATGATCACTTTGAAATCCGATTCCTCCCTTACCCATAATCTATGCCCCTTGACACCCTCCGGGTATCCCAAGAAAATACACCTCACAGTTCGAGGTTCAAGTTTATCATTTTTTCTATGGGCATACGCAGCACAACCAAAAATCCTCAAATTAGCATAATCAACAGGTTTTTCAGAAAAAACAGCTTCAGGACACCTACCATTTAAGGGAACAGAGGGCGACCTATTTATAAGATAGGCGGCAGTCATTACTGCCTCACCCCAAAAACGTTTGGACAAACCAGAAGTAGCAAGCATGGTTCTAACTCTTTCTAAAAGAGTTCTATTCATACGTTCAGCAACACCATTTTGTTGCGGTGTATAAGGCACAGTCTTATGCCTTTTAATCCCATTATCAAGGCAAAAGTTATCAAACTCATGATTGCAAAATTCAAGTCCATTATCAGTCCTAAGCACTTTAATTTTTCTACCTGTTTGATTTTCAATCATGACTTTCCAATTTTTGAAATTATCAAAAATATCAGATTTATTTTTCAACAAAAACACCCATGTTTTCCTGGAAAAGTCATCAATTATAGATAAAAAAAATATCTATTACCACCTTGAGTGGCCTCACTAGCAGGACCCCACACATCAGCATGTATATACTCAAGTATTTCTTTAGTCGAACAATGATTAGGATTAGGGGGATTGGGAAAAGATACTCTATGTTGCTTACCCATCACACATGAGTCACAAAAAGGCATACAAGTAATTTTATCTTTACCAAAAACACCATTTTTATTCAAAATGTCCAAACCTTTATTACTCATGTGTCCAAGTCTTTTATGCCACAAATCAGTTTTATCAACTTTAACAACATTAGCATAATCAGTCATAGGTTCAGCAGTGCAAACAAACAAGTTTCTAATATTTTCAGCTTTGAAAATCACAAGAGACCCCTTCAAGATTTTCATGCACCCACTACCCCATTTCCCTTCTAACCCATCATTTTCTAAAGATGCACAAGATATGAGATTGTTAGCTAAATCAAGCACATGTCGCACATCTTTCAGCGTTAAGCAAGAACCAGACTCAAACTTGAGACAAACGTCTCCAATACCAGCAATTTGACACTTTTTATTATTAGCTAAAGAAACAGAGCCATTTTTCATATCACTATAAGTATGAAACATGTTTTTATCAGGTGTAATGTGAAACATGCATGCAGAATCTAACAACCATTCATTTTTCACATAATGAACATAATTCACCACAGTTTCAGTAACCATAAAAACAGAAGGCTCATTTTCACCAGAAGCAAAATTACAGTCAATTTGAAAGTCTTGATTCTTCTTTTTAGGATTAGGACACTCTTTACGAAAATGTCCCGTCTCACCACAGTTGTAACATTTTCTGTTACTTTTACCAGATCTAGACTTACTTCTTTTCCTCTCATTATTCTTACTAGATTCAGTCTTATCATGTTGCTTATTCTGATTATTATTCCTTTGAGTAGATCGTCCTCTAACCATATTAACCTCACCAATAATTGATTTGCCCTTATTAACTCTTAATTCCAACTCTTTGCTTTTAAGCCCGTTAATCACAGTATCAAGCACAATATCATTCCTACCATACTTAATAGCAGATCTAACATCAGCATAAGAATTATGTATAGCATTCAAGAGCACAATAGTAGTATATTCATCAATGTTCTTATCACCGGTTTGCTTAATATCTTGCACAAGTTTAGTAAACCGATCAATGTTATCATCCATGCCATTGTTTAAATCCAATTTAAAATGAAAAAAATTCTCAAGCAAATACATCTTACTAGGTAACGATGTTTCAACATATACTTCTTCCAGTTTATCCCAAAGAGCTTTAGCACTATCATGTTTACTAACTTTTCTAAGAACAGCGACAGATAAATTCAAAATAATCGAAGAATAAGCACATTCATCTATTTCAAACCTTAATTCTTGATTATCCGAATTAGCAGCCATTTCAAACCTTTGCCATTGAATGGCTCCATCATATAAGCATCCATATTAGCAGCCATACAAAACAATGAATTTCAATTCCCAAAAAACAGACAGAATATTTAAATGAAACAAGAGACAAAGCACCAGAAACACAATCGAATAACTCAAGAAAAAAAAGTGATTTTATTTTCCTTACCCACGAAACCTTTTACTAGATTTCTTATTTACCGTTCGCGAATCAACTGGACTCTGATACCACTATTGAGCGGCTTACCACTCCATTGCCAAGACCCGAGAACAATGCAAAAGAAACATAGAACGAGGATTAGTAACAAATCAAAATGAAAAACTGAATAAACAGAAACAGAAATTGGAAAAGAAAGAGTAGAAGTGTTTCCCGTTTAATCTGAAATCCAGCCACGATCTTTATTATGTAACCGAAAGTCAGCAAAGCAGTCCAAGAACACAGTTACAGATCCCCCCCCCCCCAATTCCAGGCAGCCTAAACAGAAAACAACTCCGGACAGCCTATGAAATCCAGATAACCTAACCTTCTAAGAAAACCACAACCCACACTCTCTATTTGCCTCGCTAAGCAACACACACACACACTGATCAAATCAACCTTGACATTGAGGGAGAGACAACCTAAGAAATCAGAATAGGGAAGCAAGAATTCACCCATGAAACTATTCACTGTCAAACTCTCTCACTCTCTCTATTTACCCGAAAGAGAAAACCTCAATTGTGTGTATGAAAAACTGTGTGTTGTTGTGACTGCAAGGGAGAGGATGTGGGGGTTTATAAGGAGGAGCTTACCCGAATCGACCGAATCAACCTTGGCGCAAGCGACAAAATCGCCGGAGAAGGAACAGATTAGATCGCAAACAACGACTTGGGAAGAGACCAAGTCAAGGTCTTCTTTTGATAAATGACGACCTAGGCTGAGAATAAGAGGGAGGGACTTTGGGCCATGGGTCATAGTTGGGCTCGACCCATAAAAATAGCAACACAAATGACGGGCTTCTGTTGCAGATGGTTGATGGGCTTATGAATGCTTACAACGGAGCGGCTACGATAATTCGCCAAAGTGATCCCCTTCCACAGTTTATCAAGAAAGATCTATGTGACTTTGGAAGAAGCTAGCATGACCAAAAAGGCTGGTATTGGCTCGACAATGATGACTATAGAGACGACTGATCCTATTATGGCAGTGTCACGGCCGGTGGATACTCCTTCGTTTGGTGGTCAGCGTAACCCTAAGTTCAATGAGGGAAAAGGGAATACTACCAGTAAAGGTAATAACAAAGGAGGAGGGTGGTCAACATTTTGGGGTGGCAAGAACAATGGATTTGGGACTACCTCTTTTTCTTCTTGGCAACAAAGTTGGGGCTCTCATATGCCTCCTCAATGAGGAAATGGGTAGACTTGGCCTTGGGCCACACCGCCTTGTCTTTATCCCACCTCGGTCGGCCAGTCTGGTTCATGGCCTAGGGACGTGTCCTCTCAAGCCCATCAGCAGCCGAGTGTTCTTCGCCCACGTCTTCCTTAGGTACACACTGCATCACATTCCTCCCCCACAGACATCGAGGTCACTATGCACACACTTGGGTTGACTCCTCCTGACACGAACTGGTACATGGACACCGGGGCCACAAATCACATGTCTGCTTCTTCAGGTAATCTCACTTCCTATTTCAAAACGAGCACTAAGAATGATATTGTTATTGGAAATGGCCATTCTATTCCAGCTAAAGGGTTTAGGGAAAAATAGTTAGAGCCATTATATCCGCCTCTCGCATTAAAATATGTTCTCCATGTTCCTAAAATAGTGAAGAACTTAATTTATGTTCGTAAATTTACCACTGACAATTACGTAACAATTGAGTTCGACTCTTGTGGGTTTTATGTGAAGGATTTACGGACAGGGAGGCGCCTCATGAGATGTGAAATTCATGGTGATCTTTATCCACTTACTCCGCTTCACAATAATACGAATTCTCTCTCCCCACTTCAAATTTTATATAGTAAGAATCTATCGTATTCTCACCTCCTTGTGTTTGGCTGTTTATGTTATCCTCTCTCCCCCTCTCCCACAATTCATAAATTACAAGAACGCTCCATACCTTGTGTGCTCTTAGGATATCTGTCACATCATAGGGGTTACAAGTGTTATGATTTGGCATCTCGTAAATCATAATAAGTCGTTATGTTAGTTTTGACGAAACTGTTTTTCCCTTTGCAAATCTCTTACACCTTCTGCCACCTCTTATACTTTTTTGGATACTCCTATCAGCCCTTATGTGCTGAATCAGTGGGCTGCTCATTCTATTCCTTCACCTAGTCCTACTGCCCACGGCCCAGTCCCACTTTCTCAGGTCCAGTCAGATTCTGGTCCACTCTCACCCTTGTTCGGCCACCTGCCACCTTAGGCCCAACACATGGTCCTTCTTCTGGACCGCCCCTTGCTCTTGTTTCTGATCCACCAAATACAACTATATATCAGCCCACTTTTCCTCCATCTCTTGATCATGTCATATGTAGTAATCATGATATTTTTAAGACGAAACATATGATTAATCTCAATACTACCACAAAATCTACTCTACCTCGTACTCTAGTGGAAACCCTTAATGACCTTAATTGGAAAATGGCTATGTCTAATGAATTGGATGATCTTGTTGAAAATAGGACTTGGGATTCAGTACCCCGTCAGCCTGGTACTAATATTATTCGTTCTATGTGGATATTTACTCATAAGCACAGGTTAGATGGGTTGTTTGAAAGGCTTGTGGGTGATGGTAAAACACAACAATTGGGTGTTGATTGTGGGGTAACAATTAGCCCGGTTGTGAAGCCGGCTACCATTCAGACTGTCCTCAGTTTATCCCTTAGGGTTGGACAATTCATCAGCTGGATGTCAATAACTCGTTCTTGCATGGTGACCTTAATGAGACGATTTATATGCATCAACCGTTAGGTTTTCGAGACAAGAATTTTCTGGATCATGTGTGCTTACTTCGAAAATCCTTATACGGGCTCAAGCAAGCCCCACAAGCATAGTACAAACGTTTGTGAATTATGTCTTTTCTCTTGGTTTTTCTCATAGTAAGTCTGACCATTTATTGTTCATTTATCGGGAGGGTGTTTACATGGCTTACCTTCTATTGTATGTTGATGACATAATTTTGACAACTTCCTCAGATTCTCTATGATGCTCCACTATGTCACAACATAACTCTGAGGTTGCAATAAAGGACCTCGGCTCTCTTAATTACTTCCTTGGGATAGCAGTTTCTCGGCAGTCGGATTATTTATTTTTGTCCCAACACAAGTACGCCTCGGAGATACTAGAGCGTGTGGGCATGGCCTCATGCAAGTCAGCCCCTACACTCGTTGTCACCAAGCCAAAGTTGGCTGCCTCCACCAGCCCTTCTTTTACTCATCTGTTCCTTTAACGGAGCCTAGCGGGGGCCCTTCAATACTTAATGTTCACTAGGAATGGCATAACATACGCGATACAACATGTATGCCTTTTTATGCACGACCCTATGGATGTTCATATGAATGCCCTTAAACACATTTTACACTATATTAGTGGGACGCTTGAGCATGACCTATGTCTTTATCCCTCGTCGACTAGCTGCTTGGTTTCTTACACAAATGCCGATTGGACTGGCTGCCCGGAACTCGACGTTCAACCTCCGGTTATTGTATGTTTCTTGGCGTTAATATGGTTTCTTGGGCGGCTAAGAGACAACTCACAATTTCTAGGTCCAGTGGTGAGACTGAATATTGTGGAGTTGCTAATGTGGTTTCAGAATCTTGTTGGATGCGCAATCTACTTCTTGAGTTACATTGTCCCATTACGAAGGCGATCCTTGTTTATTGTGATAATGTAAATATTATATATATCTCCGGCAACCCGATTCAACACCAACATACAAAATATATCGAGTTGGACATTCGTTTCGTTAGAGATAAAGTGGCACGTGTGAAAGATGATAGTCGGGAACGATGAAGTTGGGAGAAGTTTACGGATAGAACGACCTATTAATCCATTTTAAAAATAAGTACTACACTTCATTTTTATTATTACTTGAAAAAATTGAAGAATTGAACCAATTTACATAGGGCTGTTACGCGAATCGAACAGGCTCGGGCACGGTTCGGGCTCGACTCGTAAAAGCTCGAGCTCGAGAAGGCTCGAGTCTAACTCGAACTCGAGCTCGACCCGATTTTCAGGCTTGAATTTTTTTTGAGCCGACTCGAGCTCGACTCGTTTGTTCGGCGAGCTTTGATCGGGATCGACTCGTTTAAGCTCGGATCGGGATCGGCTCGTTAAAAGCTCGAATAAAAAATTTCGCAAACGATTTGAACTCGAGCTCGAGCTCGAGACCGAGCTCGGCTCGATAAGCTCGACTCTGATTTCTTTATTATTCTTTCTTTTGTTTAGTTTTTTTCTAACTTTTTTTTTATAACTTTTTGAAAAAAACTTCAATACTAAAAAAAGTTCAAAATGTTTATTTCTATTCATAAAAAATAAAAAAATTATACATTTATACATAAAAATTAAAGGATTTTACCCGTCCCTTATTTATTTATTATACTTTTATTTGTTTAGTTTTTTCTAACTTTTTTTATATAACTTTTTGAAAAAAAACTTCAATACTAAAAAAAGTCCAAAATGTTTATTTCTATTCATAAAAAATTAAAAAAAAAACTATACATTTATACATAAAAATTAAAGAATTTTACCCGTCCCTGATTTCTTTATTATTCTTTCTTTTGTTTAGTTTTTTTCTAACATTTTTTGTATAACTTTTTGAAAAAAACTTCAATACTAAAATAAGTTCAAAATGTTTATTTCTATTCATAAAAAATAAAAAAATTATACATTTATACATAAAAATTAAAGAATTTTACCCGTCCGTTATTTCTTTATTATACTTTCATTTGTTTAGTTTTTTTTCTAACTTTTTTAAATAACTTTTTGAAAAAAAAATCAATACTACAAAAAGTCCAAAATTTTTATTTCTATTCATAAAAAATAAAAAATCATACATTTATACATAAAAATTAAAGGATTTTATCCGTCCCTGATTTCTTTATTATACTTTCATTTGTTTAGTTTTTTTCTAAATTTCGTAGTGGTAGTGGTGGTTGTAGTGGTAGTAGTGATAGTAGTAGTGGTAGTAGTAGTGGTAGTGGTAGTAGTGGTGGTAGTAGTAGTAGTAGTGGTGGTAGTGGTAGTAGTGATAGTAGTGGTGGTGGTGGTGGTAGTGATAGTGATGGTAGTGATAGTGGTGGTAGTAGTAGTGGTGGTGGTAGTGATAAT
Source organism: Adenophora triphylla var. japonica (assembly GCA_022495995.1). Classification (NCBI taxonomy): domain Eukaryota; kingdom Viridiplantae; phylum Streptophyta; class Magnoliopsida; order Asterales; family Campanulaceae; genus Adenophora; species Adenophora triphylla. The sequence continues at coordinate 242,220 of JAFEMH010003476.1, read as the reverse complement.
GGTGGTAGTGATAGTGGTAGTGGTAGTGGTAGTAGTAGTAGTAGTAGTAGTAGTGGTGGTAGTGGTAATGGTAATGGTGGTAGTGGTAGTAGTAGTAATGGTGGTAGTAGTGGTAGTGGTAGTAGTGGTGGTAGTGGTAGTAGTAGTAGTGGTAGTGGTAGTGGTAATGGTAGTAGTTGTGGTAGTGGTAGTAGTGGTAGTGGTAGTGGTAGTGGTGTTAGTGGTAGTGGTGGTGGTAGTGGTGGTGGTGGTGGTAGTGGTGGTTGTGGTGGTGGTGGTGGTGGTAGTGGTAGTACGTAGTAGTGGTGATGATAGTGAGAGTGGTGGTAGTGATAGTGGTAGTGGTAGTAGTAGTAGTGGTGGTAGTGATAATGGTAATGGTGGTAGTGGTAGTAGTAGTAATGGTGGTAGTAGTGATAGTGGTAGTAGTGGTGGTAGTGGTAGTAGTAGTAGTAGTGGTAGTGGTAGTGGTAATGGTAGTAGTAGTGGTAGTAGTTGTGGTAGTAGTGGTAGTGGTAGTAGTGATAGTGGTAGTGGTGGTGGTAGTGGTGGTGTTAGTGGTGGTGGTGGTGGTGGTAGTGGTAGTGGTAGCGGTGGTAGTGGTGGCAGTGGTAGTCGTAGTAATTAGGAAAGTTATATTTCATGACTTCATCCATCCCTCCCTAACATAAATTGAATATTTTAAAATTATTACTTTATTCGTTTCAAAATAAATTTGAAAATCTGTCTCAAAATATATGATATTTTAAAATGTCATTCGAAAAGTATAAAATAAATAATAAATATTTTTCTTAGTTATTTTCAATTTTTTTATATTTTTGTAAGAATATAAAGAATTATGAAAAATCAAAATTGAAAGAAAATTATGTAGAGACAAAGACAAAGCTCGAGCTCGGCTCGGCTCGACTAGACTCGTTTAGGCTCGAGAATTCGAATAAAAGCTCGATAAAGCTCGAACTAAAGATCGTTTGAGTTCAAATTTTTTTAAAAAAATCGAGTTAAGCTCGAGCTCGGCTCGTTAAAGCTCGAGTTCGAGAAGCTCGCAAAAAAACTCGCGAACAGCTCGCAAACAACTCGAAACTCGGTTCGAGCCGAGCTCGAACAAATATTTCAGGCTCGAGCTCGAGCTCGAAAAAAGCTCAGCTCGTACAAATTTTTCAGGCTCGAGCTCGAAAAAGCTCAGCTCGTTAATTTTTAGTCAAACTCGATACCTCAAAGCTCGACTCGATTCGGCTTGGCTCGTTTACGGCCTTAAATTTACATACAGAGCAATATTTAATTACAAACCCCTACGACTCCGTTGCTGATTTACCTATTGTGAGTAATTTGAACATTACGTAAACCTCATACCGCTCATTTCATACTCTCCTCTCCTCTCGTCACCCTCCCTCCCTCTTCTCCGCCGCACTCCCACTCTCCGGCTCTCCTTCGGCGATTGAATTGTATCGTTAGCGGCGGTAAGCTTGTTTTTTCGCTCGCCATTTTTGTTATTTTGTCTTTATACTATTAGCATTTGATTCCATCAATGTTCAGGGATCTGCTTGGCGATCGTGCGTGTAACTCTTTAGGATCTTGGCGCAATCTTTTCTCCCCTCTCGCTCGCTCGCTCCAGGTATTTGTTCTCGGTCATATAGTTTACAAAGTTAGGGTTAATCTTTCTAATTTTGTTTGTTGATTTGTTATTATGCTAATGTTGTTTCGGGAGTTCTTTTGGTTGATTTTCTTTCATTAATTTGCCTGCTGTGTGGGTTTTCAGCCCCTAATCCCAGTTAATATCTTGTAGAGTTATGATTTTTACTGTTGTTCATATAATTAAGTTTGGTTACCCAAATAATCAAGGCCAAATTTCACTGTTAATTACTGTTTTTGATTCTTTCTTATAAGAATTTGTCTGTTAATCAAATTTGTATTTCCATCTTGTTAATCTTGTTCTTGTATTCTTTTTGTTTTTCATCAAATACCAGTGCGCTTCTCCCCACGGCTCGATAGGTGACGGCGGATCTTTTAACGACTTCTTTTTTCAGGTGCTCATTTTACCAATCCCATTCATTTTCACTTTTTCCATACATGTGTTATTTCTTGATCTTGGTTTCAAACTGATTTGTATTTCCATCTTGTTCATCCTGTTCTTATATTTTTTTTGCTTTTAATCAAGCTTCTCCCCACAGCTTCCTGCTTGACATTTGACGGTGGATCTCTCGTCCTTCTTTTCTGAGGTACTTACTCTATCCATCCCCTATTTTTCATTTTTCACATTTTTTCGTCTGGTGTTTCTTGATCTTTATTTGAATCTAATTTGATTTTCCTTTTGTTAATTTTTATAAGATGCTAAGTTACTTAAGAATTTTCTTAATTAGACGTTCTTGGTGAGTTTTTGGGTCGGGTCAGTTCGGGTGTCTACATCTTTCCCACCTAGAACCCTCCCTACCGGCCCTTCTCCCTTTTCCCCTTTTTTGACCAAGCATCGCAACATTCCTATTCAGGTTTGAATTTTCAGAGAGAGAATTTGGCAGACTTCGTTTGGGCAGCGGCTGGGTGTACTTCTATCGTCCATAACAACTTGCACTTATATTCCTTTCGGGTGTCTTATTGGTAAGTCCCATTACCCAAATTGAAAATTTTATAATTCTTTTTTATTCAATGGGACCCACTTGTCATATTCACAACAACTATAATGTGGTCCTATAACAACTTGCACTTATACATTTAGTTTATTTTTGTTTCTGCAGATGACATTAAAGTTTGGTGTATCATATCCATGTACAACTGAGTAAACAGAACAAAATATTACTCTGTTCCGAATGATTCTTGCATGTCTTGATTTTTTGGGGCTAAAAATTGACTTAAAGCCCAACAATCCATTAAGACACCGAACCAAACCGATATCACACCGAAATCGATAACACCGAACCATTAAGAAACCGAAGTTAATGGTTTCGATTCACACAAAACCGATAGTTATTGGTTTGGTGTCGGTTTTATCCTAAAACCGATCCAAACCGATCCGTGCTCACCCCTACCTATAGTTGAGGAAAAATGTTCAATTTATAGATGTCATTTTTACTATTACATGTTTTCTGCAAGTACATTGGAGATTGGAGTACAGAATTCTAACTAATGCTTTTTTTTGAACCCTTCTTTTGGGCGACCATATTGTGTCATTCCTGAGCAGGCCTCTAGTTTGAGGTTTGATACATTATTTCACCACTTGCAATTGCCTTGCTACTCCAGTTTGGTATTGACTCAGGTTTGAATTTTCAGAGAGAGAATTTGGCAGACTTCGTTTGGGCAGCGGCTGGGTGTACTTCCATCGTCCATAACAACTTGCACTTATATTCCTTTCGGGTGTCCTATTGGTAAGTCCCACTACCCAAATTGAAAATTTTATAATACTTTTTTTATTCAATGGGACCCACTTGTCATATTCACAACAACTATACATTATAAAATATAATTAACCCAAACGCAGGAAATTCATGGTTGATGAGCACTCGTTTTAGGAAACTCCAATCAACTCTATCATATGCTTTAGACAGATGAATCTTAATAGCTGATTCCCCTAGTTTGGCTTTGTGCTGTCTCATAGAGTGGGGAATATCATAAGTGATTAATATGTTATCTTGGATGCTTTATAGGCAATGATATATTCTTCCTTTTAATAGTGATTTCTGGATTCAAAGTTGTTTTTGTGATGCTTTGATTGCGAGTTCTACTATAATGTGGTCTTATAGTTGAGGAAAAATGTTCAATGTATAGATGTCATTTTTACTATTACATGTTTTCTGCAAGTACATTGGAGATTGGATTACAGAATTCTAACTAATGCTTCTTTTTTTGAACCCTTCTTTTGGGCGACCATATTGTGTCATTCCTGAGCAGGCCTCTAGTTTGAGGTTTGATACATTATTTCACCACTTGCAATTGCCTTACACAATTTATTTGATTGTGATTATTGAAACTTCATGATTAGATATCTGATTGGCTGAAGCTATTTTACTTGCACAATTTATTTGATTGTGATTATTGGTCATTTGGACTACTAGATAAGAACTTTGATCATTATTAATGTCTTTATTATAAATCTAGAAAGTTAAGTACCAAGGTGGGACTAATTTATGTGGTTGATAACAACATCATACCAAAATGGCTTCTGTGTAAAATGTAAATGGGATCCTTCAAAGTTGGTATGCTGCGTTTTATTCATTTAGGGTTTGTAGCTTTCTTCTAAAAAGAAAAAGAAAAAGATGTTCTTATAATATTTACCTCTAATCAAATCTTCAGGTGCTCACGACTTCCACGTGGTCTTTCTTCGCTCAAGTCTATAGCAATTTTCTTGCAGGTAATCATATACCAATTCCTATTGTTCATATTTGTGGTATTTCTTGTTAACTTGAATTTTCATGATTAGCTAGTTTATAGCTATTCTTATAATACACTCCCTCCGTCCCATAATACTTGGCTGCAACAGAGAGTCAACCCACTGTCTCGTTTTTAGTCCGACAGCCTCATTCTCTCATTCCTTAGCTGATATCATCCCCACAATCGATGAATCCTTACACTGTGTAACATAGAACCCACTGTATTTTGACCCACATCATCTGCCTCCCCCATCGATCCCTTACCAGTTCTGATACACTCGTTTTAGGAAACTCCAATCAACTCTATCATATGCTTTAGACAGATCAATCTTAATAGCTGATTCCCCTAGTTTGGCTTTGTGCTGTCTCATAAAGTGGGGAATATCATAAGTGATTAATATGTTATCTTGGATGCTGCGTTTTATTCATTTAGGGTTTGTACCTTTCTTCTAAAAAGAAAAAGAAAAAGATGTTCTTATAATATTTACCTCTAATCAAATCTTCAGGTGCTCACGACTTCCACGTGGTCTTTCTTCGCTCAAGTCTATAGCAATTTTCTTGTCAGGTAATCATATACCAATTCCTATTGTTCATATTTGTGGTATTTCTTGTTAACTTGAATTTTCATGATTAGCTAGTTTATCGCTATTCTTATAATACACTCCCTCCGTCCCATAATACTTTACTTAGCTGCAACAGAGAGTCAACCCACTGTCTCGTTTTTAGTCCGACAGCCTCATTCTCTCTTTCCTTAGCTGATATCATCCCCACAATCGATGAATCCTTACACTGTGTTACATAGAACCCACTGTATTTTGACCCACATCATCTGCCTCCCCCATCGATCCCTTACCAGTTCTGATACACTTGTTTTAGGAAACTCCAATCAACTCTATCATATGCTTTAGACAGATGAATCTTAATAGCTGATTCCCCTAGTTTGGCTTTGTGCTGTCTCATAGAGTGGGGAATATCATAAGTGATTAATATGTTATCTTGGATGCTGCGTTTTATTCATTTAGGGTTTGTAGCTTTCTTCTAAAAAGAAAAAAAAAAGATGTTCTTATAATATTTACCTTTAATCAAATCTTCAGGTTCTTCTAAAAAGAAAAAAAAAGATGTTCTTATAATATTTACCTTTAATCAAATCTTCAGGTGCTCACGACTTTCACGTGGTCTTTCTTCGCTCAAGTCTATAGCAATTTTCTTGTCAGGTAATCATATACCAATTCCTATTGTTCATATTTGTGGTATTTCTTGTTAACTTGAATTTTCATGATTAGCTAGTTAATAGCTATTCTTATAATACACTCCCTCCGTCCCATAATACTTTACTTAGCTGCAACAGAGAGTCAACCCACTGTCTCGTTTTTAGTCCGACAGCCTCATTCTCTCTTTCCTTAGCTGATATCATCCCCACAATCGATGAATCCTTACACTGTGTAACATAGAACCCACTGTATTTTGACCCACATCATCTGCCTCCCCCATCGATCTCTTACCAGTTCTGATACTGTGCGTGATTCTCGTCTGGGCTCCCTGTACAGTTCCCACATTGAAAGCATCCTTTTCGTCGTCGCTTCTGAATCAACTTCGTCTTCTGAGTCGCTGCATTGGGCGCTGTTATTTTGGGCACCCATCATTGCTTGCTCGAAGTTGGCACGCTTGACCTAGACCCACTTTTGCCCGACCCATGTCCGTCCAGCCCTTTAGTTGTTAACTGCTAATGAACTGTTTCATTATAACACACTGACCCGAACTGATATTGCTGACCTAAATCCGGCCCAATATTGAGGTTTTTACAATTGAATATTCGACCCAACTTCTTCTTACCCTTAATTTGAACCCCATTTATTCTGCCACGGTGCCACCCAAACTCGTCTGCTGCCTATCCCTTCAAAAATTCAAATTTAACTCCTAAGTTATTCCTAGTGACCACCCCCACCCCTTGATATTCTCAGCAAGACTAATATCCACCATGGTGTCCGCCTGATTTTCCTCCAATCGCCTTTCTTCCATCATGAGAGACTCTCCCTCTCACCGGCGGTCTGTAACGAGGCCCTTGTTCTTTAGACTGAATCTGACAGAATTGTGCCCATGATTGCCTGAGATCAATGGCCGGTGGGATTGATCTGCAGTCTTATCATCGTCATCATCGAAATCCGCTGGACATGTCTCCATAATCGGTAATCGTCGGTTTATCCTCAAATATTTGCACTTTACTCCCTCCGTCCCATAATTCCACTTTGACTTTCATGGTCAACTCAATTGAACTTTGACAATGATTTTATGAAAATCTCTATATCTCTATGCAATTTCAAGAATTGTTATTGCTATTCCTAATGGCGAAACAATAAAACATTTTAAAATTGCCTGTGAAGATGGATATTTTTGCCCTCTTTAACTCGAATACGAACAAACTCCCATGATGAACTCCAATGCTCGCATAGCTCTATGAATCCCCCACACAAGTCTCCAATATTTTTGAAACAACTTCAACTCCACATGTAAATCGGTAATCCTTTAATAAGAATCCATCGTCCCCTACGAACATCCATAATATGTTGACATCCTGTCAGACTATTCCATTTTTGAACTGTTAATGGAACCCTTTCCTTGATCTTAAGACCTTTTCTGAAAACTTGATCAACCTCAGCCTGTGATGGGAGAATGAAAAGCATCTTAGACTCTGGAAGTCTCCGTATCTTTACATCCACTGCTGTCTTCAGTGCCTTCGTAGCCCAAGCAGCAATCAAACCCAGTAGGAATGTTGCGGGGTTGATCAAACTTCCCCACTAAGCAACTCTTAAGAAACGCAATCCTATCACTAGAATCAGCCTCATCATTTTAGATAAAAATACCCAAATCCCTTGCAAAGAACAGTTGATTTTCCGACCAAAGAAAGGATCGGAAGATCAGCCACCCTCCGGTACGATAATTTAGCCTATCACTTTCTCATGGAAAACCAAAGAAAGATGATTTTAATATCATCAAAAAAAGAAAAGAAAGAAAGATGATTTTAGAGAGAATTGTTTTAGTTAATCCTGCATCCCAAGTAAGTGCGACAAAAATTTGACTAATTTTTTTTATTGATGTATCCTACCAATCCCTTATTTTTCATTTTCACCCTTTTTCCGTCTGCGGTGTTTCTTGATCTTTATTTGAATCTAATTTGTATTTTCCTTTTGTTAATTTTTTTAAGATGCTCCGTTGATATAGTCAACGTCTCTTAGAACTTGTTAGCTTGCTTGATCTTTACAGGCTTGTATTTCTGCTTAACTGGTTGGCATAATGTTTCTACCCCAAGGGTTTTGCCTCTTAAAGCCTTAGTAAACTGGAATATGGAATGATAAACAAAATTGAACAGGGAGTACTTCAAGCACCTTAAATTAAACAACATCTCATTAGTTTTGATAAGGCTAGCATGCAAAATTTTTTAAGCCATTCATCTTGTTATTGGTTCGAATCTAATTTGTATTTCCATCTTGTTAATCTTGTTCTTGTATTCTTTTTGTTTTTCATCAAATACCAGTGCGCTTCTCCCCACGGCTCGATAGGTGACGGCGGATCTTTTCAACGACTTCTTTTCTCAGGTGCTCATTTTACCAATCCCATTCATTTTCACTTTTTCCATACATGTGTTATTTCTTGATCTTGGTTTCAAACTGATTTGTATTTCCATCTTGTTCATCCTGTTCTTATAGTTTTTTTGCTTTTAATCAAGCTTCTCCCCACAGCTTCCTGCTTGACATTTGACGGTGGATCTCTTGTCCTTCTTTTCTGAGGTACTTACTCTACCCATCCCCTATTTTCCATTTTTCACATTTTTTCGTCTGGTGTTTCTTGATCTTTATTTGAATCTAATTTGATTTTCCTTTTGTTAATTTTTATAAGATGCTAAGTTACTTAAGAATTTTCTTAATTAGACGTTCTTGGTGAGTTTTTGGGTCGGGTCAGTTCGGGTGTCTACATCTTTCCCACCTAGAACCCTCCCTACCGGCCCTTCTCCCTTTTCCCCTTTTTTGACCAACCATCGCAACATTCCTACTCAGGTTTGAATTTTCAGAGAGAGAATTTGGCAGACTTCGTTTGGGCAGCGGCTGGGTGTACTTCCATCCTCCATAACAACTTGCACTTATATTCCTTTCGGGTGTCCTATTGGTAAGTCCCACTACCCAAATTGAAAATTTTATAATACTTTTTTATTCAAAATGAGAAAAGTACCCAAATTGAAAATTTTATAACTACAGTTAAAAACAGTAAAAAAAAGGTAATCCTGAAAAGGAAACAAGAAAAAGGAAAAGATGGAAAATTCAGTTAGAGTAATTGCGTAGGACAGAAGGGTTCATCTTCTTCATAACTTCTCCTTCTTACCCGACGCCAACGATGACAGAAGTATGCAAATATCACTTTCTTTTCCCTTTGTCGTTTGCTCCCTTTCCCTATATCAAAATGCCAGAATTTAAGGGTCTATTACAACAAAATCAGTTGATACATTGTAACTCTCTTTCTCAATTCAGGTACATCTGCAAAAAAACATCTTTCATATTCTCCAAAACAAAATTAGGATGTATCCACACACATAATACTAAACCATATAAAGTTGTTAGAATATGTTCACAAACTCTAGCATGAAAGATCAATGGTAATTGGAAGGTATCGCTCAAAGATAGCACAGAACAAAAGTCCATGAATAGTACTACAGGGCCTACCATCTTCTCATCAACTTGGATAAATTTACAAAAGATTATAAAATGGGTTCAGATTCTGAATGTTGAATATAAATGCTTTATAACTTGATCTCTCTGTTCGACAAGAAATTTACACTGGCTTTTCTTTTGGGACTTTCCCTTTTTTAAATTCAAGGTTACTTATCATGGCCAAAGTTTCCTGTAATAATTTTGTGCTGCACTACTCTTTATGTGATGAGAAGACTTATATTAAGAATGAAAAGCACTATAGTGATATGTGAATTTGTCTTAATTCCTGTTTTTGATAACTTATCATGGCCAAAGTTCCATGTAAAAGATATTTCATCCATCCCTAAGATGACTTAATTCCTGTTTTTGATTCAATATTTGCAATACACATATGCCCTTCTCCAATAATGGAACAAGTATGTTAATTTTCTATTATTGCGTTTTTTGTTCTTTAGGTTTATAATTATTCTTATAATTTATGGGTTTAAATTATAGAAAGAGAAGTCGAGAGACTTTGTGAGACTGATGCAGTCGAACTTAATTTTTTTGATTTCTTTTGTTCCTCCAGGATTTCTTGGTGGGGATGGCGAGGGTGGTGTATTTGGGGTTGGGGCAGGTAAATAGTAGAGGGATGGTGGAGGTGTGGCGGATTTGGGAGTGATGCGAGGATGGTGTATTTGGTGTTGGGGCAGGTAATAGTAGGGGGGATGGTGGAGGTGTGGCGGATTCGGGAGTGATGTGAGGGTGGTGTATTTGGGGTTGGGGCGGGTAATAGTAGTGGGGATGGTGGATTTGGTGAGAAATTGTAGGACTGCAGACCGACTGCTTGAGGGTCAAAAGATCATATAGATCATATTCTCAGTGAGAAATTGCAGGACTACAAACCGACTGTTGAGGGTGAAAAGATCATATAGATCAATTTTTAGTGAGAAATGGCAGGATTACACACCAACTGGTTGAGGGTGAAAAGATCATATAGATCATATATTTAGTGAGAAATCGCATGACTACAAATCCACCGCTAAACAGTCTTGTTAGCTATGACGTTTTTGGAGAATTCAATCGCGAGTGCGAGTTATTGCACGAGAAGGTTGGCACCTCGATGTCGGCTCTTCGGCCTTATCACAAAAAGTCTCTTTGAAAGGTCAGTCTCACCCGAAATTCAAAACTGTTCTTTAGCCAGAAGATCAGTAAGAAGGACAATATTCATGTTTATTTATTATCATTTGAAATATTACTCTCTTTAGGTTTGGCTAGATGGGTGCTGGGGACTACTTCCTCGGGTCGGCAATCCTGAGTAGTCACTCTTACCTATCTAATTAGTACTAGGATTTTTAATTTTGTTTGGTATTGTAATTTTATCAATTTTTAAGTTACATTTAAATTATAAATTTATCGAATACTCCCTCAGTACCTGCTCATTATGCACACGGCACACAAATGAATCGAGGAGTGAATATATATATATATATATACTAAGACACGCCTGCCCAAGCGCTACGTGGTTTTTTTTTATTAAAAAAAAAAAGGCCAAGTATTTATGAGGGCAAAATGGGAAAGGGACAAAATAGTGAGGGCAAAATGGGAATTTCCGCATGTGACACTGTTCATTCCACTGTTCACGCGCAGTGTTGCATTTATAATATATATATATATATATATATATATATATTCACATTATAAATTTATCAAATGCGAGTGAGTAGGATAAGTAGGGTAATGTAAATATAATAATGATAATAATTCAATGCATAAATAATTCAAGTGGGTTGAAGACATAATTATTTCAAATTGACATTTTTTAATATTTGTTGGCGCATCGGGTTTGTTACACGTGTTTATGATTTGTATATTGCAAGTGCACCAATGGACAACTAAGTTTGTCTAGCTTAGTGGAATTATTTGAGATTATAACTTTGTGCACAAGTTCGATTCCTTGTCCTTCTGACATTTATTTTTCTGTAATCTAGTTAGTGCCTTCTATGAAAAAGCTTTTTGACTAATGAACATTACTCTCTCTCTCTCTCTCTCCGTCTCAAAAATGATCTTTCTATTTTTTTTTTTTGCCAATGAACATTCGATAACAATTTTAGATTGATTTAGTTATCTTAATGAAAATCTAATTTTAGATGGTGTATTAATTACAAGTTTTAGATTTTCATTTGTATAACTAAATCAATTTAAAATTATCGCTCAAAGTTCTTCGTATTAATGGCGAAAATAAAATAAAATGAGAAGATCATTTTTTGACGAAAAGAGTATAAGGGCTTGGGATTGGGCTTTGAGGTAAGGAAAACTATACAGGTGTATATTTGTATGGTCTGGGCCTGTTTTACCAAACTAAAAATATTATGTACTTTTTAAATGATTAAATAACTAGTCATACTTTCATCAGAAAAAATGATATTTCCTATTTATTTATATTTGTTCCAAAATATGATAGTTTTATTTTCTTAAATATTTATTTCAAAAGTTGATCATTTTCAAAATATTTTGAAAATAGATATTTTTGATCAGTTTGCATTTAGATTTTTTTTTTTTTTATAAAAGTATTGTTTAATTGATTTAAATTAACTAAAAACTTAATTTTTTCTTAACTTTTAATATCAAATGGTGAAACTTAAATTGGGACGGAGTGAGTAATTATATAGTTTCATCTGTTTAATGATTAACTTTTTTTTTTAAAAAAAATAATAATAATCGTGTTACTATAGCGACAGAGCAAGATGGAATCAAAGGTTAAAATGACTTGCTACCTTTGCAATAAGAAGTCAAGGGAAACCCTAACAAGCCACGCCCAGGAGAGGAATGTTTGGTACATAATAAAGGTAAATTAAACATATTTAGTGAACTCGAGAATTCAACCCCAATATTTATTTGGTTAAAAAATACTACTAATATTTATTCATTTTGGTTTGTAAAAAGGTGGCGGAGAAGAATTTTACTATAAGATGTTACTATTGCCACTTGAGCAAGACCGAGAAACCGCAGGGCATTTAAAACATAGAGATATTTGCTTAAGTAAACACTTGCGCTATATGGGCATGTTGACAAATTAGATTTAGTTAAATTAGTGGATTCTTAGAAATTCCTATGAGTACAGTTAGTGGTGGGAATTAATGTGTGTTGGGAAGTGTTGAATTTTTTTCCAATCTATTGTCCTCGTACGTATGCAGAGAGATTCTTTGATTTGAGTATTTTTATAAAGCGGACTCTTTAGGCCTATTTCAACCGGATTGGATGCATGCGGGTTACTTAGGTTTGTAAGGTTCTTCATTTTGGTTCTTTACAATTCTAAAACCTTATCAAATATGGTGTTGAGGTAATATTGTATAGAGAAACGCGATTCAATTCTTCTTAGCTTCAAACAATTTTGTTGATTTGAATAAGATATTAAAATATGAGAGGAGGTCAATCAATTTTTCTTTTAGGGGAAAGCTTTCAAGATTGATTGGTGATGAGTGATATTTGGGGTTACACTCTGGTGACAATATAAGCAAGCTCTATGGGAACGAATTGAGCATTTGAAGTAAACTAACATTTGAAGATCATTTCGGGACAAGGGAAGTACTAGTTATGGATGGTTCTTAAAAAGGGAGAGAGTTATAATCGGGAGTAACACAAAGGCAAAACAAGGTCTCAATCGGGATAGATACATCGGTAAAAATTAAAAAAACCTCAGGCGAAGCCAAGAAACCGAAGTTGTGAATTGATTCATTAAAATCTCAGAAGTATTTCAATTGAGGGCTTACAAACAACTATTTTCAAATCTCAATCAAGGAAATCTATCCTTCCAGTATAAATTAATACAAGAGTCTCTGGCCTTTTTCAAGACACGTTTTCTAGGTACTCTCATATTGAATCTATGCGGAAATTGCTCCCAAAGTCTCAAGTTAGAGTACCTGAGATATTACGCTTCTTCTTATTAGATCTTCTTCTTCTTCTTAAGATCTTCTTAACTTCTTCTTTCTTCTTCTTCTTCTTCTTCTTCTTCTTCTTCTTCTTCTTCTTCTTCTTCTTCTTCTTTGCTTCTTCTTCTTCTTCTTCTTCTTCTTCTCATTTTACATGCATTTGATTATGCATTTGCCATAATTAAGATGTAAGTTTGAGGTCTCCATAGTTCATATATAATGTTTCTACCATTGCTCCATTACGGGTGTATATTTGTATGGTCTGGGCCTGTTTTACCAAACTAAAAATATTATGTACTTTTTAAATGATTAAATAACTAGTCATACTTTCATCAGAAAAAATGATATTTCCTATTTATTTATATTTGTTCCAAAATATGATAGTTTTATTTTCTTAAATATTTATTTCAAAAGTTGATCATTTTCAAAATATTTTGAAAATAGATATTTTTGATCAGTTTGCATTTAGATTTTTTTTTTTTTTATAAAAGTATTGTTTAATTGATTTAAATTAACTAAAAACTTAATTTTTTCTTAACTTTTAATATCAAATGGTGAAACTTAAATTGGGACGGAGTGAGTAATTATATAGTTTCATCTGTTTAATGATTAACTTTTTTTTTTAAAAAAAATAATAATAATCGTGTTACTATAGTGGACAGACAAGATGGAATCAAAGGTTAAAATGACTTGCTACCTTTGCAATAAGAAGTCAAGGGAAACCCTAACAAGCCACGCGGCCCACAGAGAGGAATGTTTGGTACATAATAAAGGTAAATTAAACATATTTAGTGAACTCGAGAATTCAACCCCAATATTTATTTGGTTAAAAAATACTACTAATATTTATTCATTTTGGTTTCAGGTAAAAAGGTGGCGGAGAAGAATTTTACTATAAGATGTTACTATTGCCACTTGAGCAAGACCGAGAAACTGCAGGGGCATTTAAAACATAGAGATATTTGCTTAAGTAAACACTTGCGCTATATGGGCATGTTGACAAATTAGATTTAGTTAAATTAGTGAATCAAGATCAATCATAAGATGGGCGAAGTGAGTGCTTAACACTTTTCTATTCTGTAACTTGACCCCTGAATCTTTGAAATTTCATTAAATTGAGTTCTCTTATGATTTCGTTTAAATAAACATAGGCGATAACTCAAAATAAAGAATGGATATGCTAGTACAAATTGAATATTTTTCATCTTTTTCACATTGGTACATGCATTGATAAAATCAATAAGTTAAAATCACATTGATTCTCATTGTTAGGAACAAGAAAAAGAGCTTTATGGGATGGCTTCCTGCGATGGCAACATGTGCAGTCGCATAAGATCAAGATTATTCGTGTAAGTGTTGGATGCCCGTTTGGGCAGCCCACTTTACGAGAATTAAAGGTTGAAATTGATGAATGTGCTTATTCTTCGATTATTTTGAAAGGCATTTTGATTAAAGAATTTTTTTTCAAAGTTGTAACTTAACAATTTGCTGAATCGGATAAACAAAAATTAAAGGTTGAAATGGATGAATGTGCTTATTCTTCGATTATTTTGAATTTGTCTGCCTCTGTTCTTAGAAAAGTTGGTAAACATGATAGTGCTAAAACTCTTTGGGATAAACTGGAAGAATATGTTGAAACATCGTTACCTAGTAAGATGTGTTTGCTTGAGAAGTTCTTTCAGTTTAAATTAGATTTAAACAAAGACACGGGTGATAACATTGATCGGTTTACTAAACTTGTGCAAGATATTAAGCAAATCGGTGATAAAAATATTGATGAATATACTCCTATTGTAATCTTAAATGCTATACATGACTCTTATGCTGATGTTAGATCTGCTATTAAGTATGGTAGGATTGATATTGTGCTTGATACTGTGATTAACGAAATAAAAAGCAAAGAGTTGAAATTAAGAGTTAATAAGGGTGAATCAACTGTTGGTGAGGTTAATTAATATGGTGAGAAGACGACCGACTCAAAGGATTAATAATCAGAATAAGCAACATGATAAGGCTGAATCAAGTAAGAATGATGAGAGAAAAAGAAGCAAGTCTAGATCTGATAAAAGTAACATGAAATGTTATAACTGTGGGAAAACATGTCATTACTAGAAATAATGTCCTAATCCTAAAAAAAGGCTTGTGAATCATGATCTACAAATTGACTGTAATTTGGCTTCTAGTGAAGAAGATCCTGTTGTTTTTTATGGTCACTAAAACAGTGGTGAATTATGTACATAATGTGAAAAATGAATGGTTATTAGGTTCTGCATGCACATTTCACATGACAAACACATAACTACATCTCAACTAGAACACCAACATTGTCAAAGTATACACACGAATTTCGTGAAACAATATAAGCAATCTCTTCAATGAATAAATTAACAGCACATAACAATAGAAACTGAAGCTAGCATAAAAGATTTGAACAACATAAACAAAAACACAACCAGATTACAACTCTAAGACCAAGAAGGAAGGTAGTGATGGAACTACTAAGCTTGGTAATCATGTAACTAAGAACTACCTTGAGAAGAAACTTGTAACCCTTGACACTTCAAAGGGATCATTCGTCCCATTTGATCCCGATGCTCTTCAATAATTCATCACCAAGTTTCCTCGCATGTACAAGACACCCGATATTACCAAGTGTAATGGCACTACTTGTCCTCAAGCTAATGTTGAGACCTACACTTGGGCTATGCTTCCAATGGGCGTTAATAACACAATCTTGGCCCAATTCTTTCCTCAAATTTTGGAGGGTGTTGCAAGGGATTGGTACATGTCTCTCCCTACGACTATAAGGCTTGTCGTCTGCATGTTTAGTCTTCCAAAGGTAGTTTGAAGACAACTCCACTTACCGCCCTACTAGGAGGGATCTTGAACAAACAAAACAACATGCAAATGAGTCTTTTGCTGACTTTGCTAGAAGATGGAGACTCAAACTTACTGAAATTGTCGAAAGACCTACTCTTAAAGAGCAAATCCATATCTTCCTCCAATCCCTCCGTGATGAATTTCAAGAGAAGCTCGCCGGTAATTATTTTCCTAGTTTCAATGAAGTTCATGAGTCTGGAATTAGGATTGATGACTTCCTAAAAAGTAAAAAGAAGGAAAGTTCTTTTCGCTACAACAAGCCCACCACAAGTAAGGATGCTTCAGTCAATGCTATTGCATTCAACCGCCCCAACACCGGCAAGTATTCTGTTGTTCCTCCTCAAGAAGAACTCTTTGATGTGCTTGTCAAGAATGAAAAGGTCAAACCAAGGAAAGGTGGTCCTCCTAGGGATATGGGTCCTAATCATGCTCATCACTTATTCTGCAAGTACCACAACTTCACCAACCGCAACACCAACACTTGCCACCACTTGAAGGACATCATACAAATGAATTGAGGAGTGAATATATATAAATTTTGTTTGGTATTGTAATTTTATCAATTTTTAAGTTACATTTAAATTATAAATTTATCGAATACTCCCCTCGCACCAACCGCTCATTATGCACACGACACACAAATGAATTGAGGAGTGGATATATATATATATATATATATATATATATATATATATATATATATATTCACATTATAAATTTATCAAATGTGAGTGAGTAGGATAAGTAGGGAAATGTAAATATAATAATGATAATAATTCAATGCATAAATAATTCAAGTGGGTTGAAGACATAATTATTTCAAATTGACATTTTTTAATATTTGTTGGCGCATCGGGGTTTGTTACACGTGTTTATGATTTGTATATTGCAAGTGCACCAATGGACAAGTAAGTTTGTCTAGCTTAGTGGAATTACTTGAGATTATAACTTTGTGCACAAGTTCGATTCCTCGTCCTTCTGACATTTATTTTTCTGTAATCTAGTTAGTGCCTTCTAGGAAAAATCTTTTTGACTAATGAACATTACTCTCTCTCTCTCTCTCCGTCTCAAAAATGATCTTTCTATTTTTTTTTTTTTTTGCCAATGAACATTCGGTAACAATTTTAGATTGATTTAGTTATCTTAATGAAAATCTAATTTTAGATGGTGTATTAATTACAAGTTTTAGATTTTCATTTGCATAACTAAATCAATTTAAAATTATCGCTCAAAGTTCTTCGTATTAATGGCGAAAATAAAATAAAATGAGAAGATCATTTTTTGACGAAAAGAGTATAAGGGCTTGGGATTGGGCTTTGAGGTAAGGAAAACTATATAGGTGTATATTTTTATGGTCTGGGCCTGTTTTATCAAACTAAAAATACTATGTACTTTTTAAATGATTAAATAACTAGTCATACTTTCATCAGAAAAATGATATTTCCTATTTATTTATATTTGTTCCAAAATATGATAGTTTTATTTTCTTAAATATTTATTTCAAAAGTTGATCATTTTCAAAATATTTTGAAAATAGATATTTTTGATCAGTTTGCATTTAGATTTTTTTTTTTATAAAAGTATTGTTTAATTGATTTAAATTAACTAAAAACTTAATTTTTTCTTAACTTTTAATATCAAATGGTGAAACTTAAATTGGGACGGAGTGAGTAATTATATAGTTGCATCTGTTTAATGATTAACTTTTTTTTTAAAAAAAATAATAATAATCGTGTTACTATAGTGGACAGACAAGATGGAATCAAAGGTTGAAATGACTTGCTACCTTTGCAATAAGAAGTCAAGGGAAACCCTTACAAGCCACGCGGCCCACAGAGAGGAATGTTTGGTACATAATAAAGGTAAATAAAACATATTTAGTGAACCCGAGAATTCAACCCCAATATTTATTTGGTTAAAAAATACTACTAATATTTATTCATTTTGGTTTCAGGTAAAAAGGTGGTGGAGAAGAATTTTACTATAAGATGTTACTATTGCCACTTGAGCAAGATCGAGAAACTGCAGGGGCATTTAAAACATAGAGATATTTGCTTAAGTAATCACATACGCTATATGGGCATGTTGACAAATTAGATTTAGTTAAATTAGTGAATCAAGATCAATCATAAGATGGGCAAAGTGAGTGCTTAACACTTTTCTATTATGTAACTTGACCCCTGAATCCTTAAAATTTCATTAAATTGAGTTCTCTTATGATTTCGTTTAAATAAACATAGGCGATAACTCAAAATAAAGAATGGATATGCTAGTACAAATTGAATATTTTTCATCTTTTTCACATTGGTACATGCATTGATAAAATCAATGCAAGTTAAAATCACATTTATTCTCATTGTTAGGAACAAGAAAAAGAGCTTTATGGGATGGCTTCCTGCGATGGCAACATGTGCAGTCGCATAAGACCAAGATTATTCGTGTAAGTGTTGGAGGCCCGTTTGGGCAGCCCACTTTACGAGAAATAAAGGTTGAAATTGATGAATGTGCTTATTCTTCGAATACTCCCTCAGTACCTGCTGCTCATTATGCACACGACACACAAATGAATTGAGGAGTGAATATATATATATATATATATATATATATATATATATATATATATATATATATATATATATATATATATATATATTCACATTATAAATTTATCAAATGTGAGTGAGTAGGATAAGTAGGGTAATGTAAATATAATAATGATAATAATTCAATGCATAAATAATTCAAGTGGGTTGAAGACATTATTATTTCAAATTGACATTTTTTAATATTTGTTGGCGCATCGGGGTTTGTTACACGTGTTTATGATTTGTATATTGCAAGTGCACCAATGGACAAGTAAGTTTGTCTAGCTTAGTGGAATTATTTGAGATTATAACTTTGTGCACAAGTTCGATTCCTTGTCCTTCTGACATTTATTTTTCTGTAATCTAGTTAGTGCCTTCTAGGAAAAAGCTTTTTGACTAATGAACATTACTCTCTCTCTCTCTCTCTCCGTCTCAAAAATGATCTTTCTATTTTTTTTTTTGCCAATGAACATTCGATAACAATTTTAGATTGATTTAGTTATCTTAATGAAAATCTAATTTTAGATGGTGTATTAATTACAAGTTTTAGATTTTCATTTGAATAACTAAATCAATTTAAAATTATCGCTCAAAGTTCTTCGTATTAATGGCGAAAATAAAATAAAATGAGAAGATCATTTTTTGACGAAAAGAGTATAAGGGCTTGGGATTGGGCTTTGAGGTAAGGAAAACTATACAGGTGTATATTTGTATGGTCTGGGCTGTTTTACCAAACTAAAAATACTATGTACTTTTTAAATGATTAAATAACTAGTCATACTTTCAACAGAAAAAATGATATTTCCTATTTATTTATATTTGTTCCAAAATATGATAGTTTTATTTTCTTAAATATTTATTTCAAAAGTTGATCATTTTCAAAATATTTTGAAAATAAATATTTTTGATCAATTTGCATTTAGATTTTTTTTTTATAAAAGTATTGTTTAATTGATTTAAATTAACTAAAAACTTAATTTTTTCTTAACTTTTAATATCAAATGGTGAAACTTAAATTGGGACGGAGTGAGTAATTATATAGTTTCATCTGTTTAATGATTAACTTTTTTTTAAAAAAATAATAATAATCGTGTTACTATAGTGGACAGACAAGATGGAATCAAAGGTTGAAATGACTTGCTACCTTTGCAATAAGAAGTCAAGGGAAACCCTTACAAGCCACGCGGCCCACAGAGAGGAATGTTTGGTAAATAATAGAGGCAAATAAAACATATTTAGTGAACTCGAGAATTCAACCCCAATATTTATTTGGTTAAAAAATACTACTAATATTTATTCATTTTGGTTTCAGGTAAAAAGGTGGCGGAGAAGAATTTTACTATAAAATGTTACTATTACCACTTGAACAAGACCGAGAAACTGCAGGGGCATTTAAAACATAGGGATATTTGCTTAAGTAATCACATGTGCTATATGGGCATGTTGACAAATTAGATTTAGTTAAATTAGTGGATTCTTAGAAATTCCTTCGGGCTGTTTGTGGTGGAATTAATGTGTTGGGAAGTGTTGAATTTTTTTCAATCTATTGTCCTCGTCTGTAGCAAGGATTCCTTGATTTGGTATTTGTATAAAGCAGACTCTTTAGGCCTCTTTCAACCGTTGGATCTGCAGGTTAGGGTTTGTAAAGGTTCTTCATTTTGGTTCTTTACAATTCTAAAACCTTATCAAATATGGTGTTGAGGTAATATTGTATAGAGCGCGATTCAATTCTTCTTAGCTTCAAACAATTTTGTTGATTTGAATAAGATATTAAAATATGGAGGAGGTCAATCAATTTTTCTTTTAGGGAAAGCTTTCAAGATTGATTGGTGATGAGTGATATTTGGGGTTACACTCCTGTTGACAATATGGCAAGCTCTATGGGAACCAATTGAGCATTTGAAGTAAACTAACATTTGAAGATCATTTCAGGACAAGGGAAGTACTAGTTATGGATGGTTCTAAAAAAGGGAGAGAGTTATAATCAGGGTAACACAAAAGGCAAAACAAGGTCTCAATCGGGATAGATACATCGGTAAAAATTAAAAAAAAACCTCGAACTGAAAACCGAAGTTGTGAATTGATTCATTAAAATCTCAAATTTCAATTGAGGGCTTACAAACAATATTTTCAAATCTCAATCAAGGAAATCTATCCTTCAAGTATAAATTAATACAAGGTCTCTTGGCCTTTTTCAAGACACGTTTTCTAGGTACTCTCATATTGAATCTATGCAGAATTGCTCCCAAAAGTCTCAAGTTAGGTACACAGATATTCTGCTTCTTCTTATTAGATCTTCTTCTTCTTCTTAGATCTTCTTCTTCTTCTTCTTCTTCTTCTTCTTCTTCTTCTTCTTCTTCTCTTCTTCTTCTTCTTCTTCTTCTTCTTCTTCTTCTTCTTCTTCTTCTTCTCATTTACATGCGTTTGATTATGCATTTGCCATAATTAAGATTAGTTTGAGGTCTCCATAGTTCATATATAATGTTTCTAACGCACAATCCAAACTTTTAACTGTGAAACTTATCTATTTGCATGATTGATTGATAAAACATAAATCAAGATCAATCATAAGACAGGCGAAGTGAGTGCTTAACACTTTTCTATTCTGTAACTTGACCCCTGAATCCTTGAAATTTCATTAAATTGGGTTCTCTTATGTTTTTCGTTAAATAAACATAGGCGATAACTCAAAATAAAGAATGTATATGCTAGTACAAATTGAATATTTTTCATCCTTTTCACATTGGTACATGCATTGATAAAATCAATGCAAGTTAATATCACATTGATTCTCATTGTTAGGAACAAGAAAAAGAGCTTTATGGGATGGCTTCCTGCGATGGCAACATGTGCAGTCGCATAAGACCAAGATTATTCGTGTAAGTGTTGGAGGCCAGTTTGGGCAGCCCACTTTACAAGGGAAAAATACCTAATTTTATTCAGCCCATTTGGCCTATATTCTATGTCGTCAAACTGCGTTTGTTTTGACGATGTCAAACTTCTATCCCTTTTGTTGCATCCGATAAACCTAGTTGCGTTATCGTCGGGTATTTTTGTGATCAATCTGGAAAGTCTTCTCCTCATCCTCTTCGTCCGGTATTCTCTCCCTTATCATAGTCTCTGTTGCACCCCTATAGATACCCCTTCCCCATCTCTTCAGTTACAACACACGAGTCTTATAAACACATTTTTGAGGTATTCTCTGGTGGTTTATAGAGAGGGTTCAGAGAGCTTTATTAAGAGGTTTTAGGCAAGAAAGTGAGGTTGTTCGTCGGTGTTTTTGGGTCTTCTTCTTCCCTGCTTTTAACTGTTTAGGTTCTCTCCCTCAGTAGGTCTTTGATTTGTCCGTGTGCGTGTGTGTTTAGACGGGGTTCAAAGAGTTTTAGGGTGGGGTATTGCTGTGGTGTTTCAGCTGGAGTGAGGCTGTGAGCATTGTGAATTTTTCCCCTTCACCTCGGATTCAACGACTCGATTGTGGCTGGAAATTGGATGAAGTTTTGAATACATTGGGCCTGAGCCAAAATTCCTATTCTTTACTTGCGTTATTTTCAATTATTTAGATTGTTTTTTTCTGTTCAGATTTAATTCAAAATTGTTACTGACTTTCTGCATTTTTTCTTGTGTTCAATTCTTGTTCGTGGATCCTGCTCGAGTAACTCGTAAGGCTACTTAACAGTGGTATCAGATCCTGGTCAATTCGCGAACGGTGAACGGTAAATAAGAAATCTAATACAAGGTTTCTTGGGTAAGGGAAATAAAAACGCATTTATTTTCTTCTTGAGTTTTTTAATTCTTATTTTTTTCTAGTTGTTGTGTTTTGATGCTTTGATACTTGTTTCATTTTAGATATCATGTCTGTTTTTTTGGAATTGAAATTCATTGTTTTGTATAGTTGCTAATATGAATGCTTATATGATGGAGCCATTCAATGGCAAAGGTGATTTTTCGATTTGGTAACAATAATGAAAGACATTTTGATTAAAGAATTTTTTTTCAAAGCTGTAACTCAACAATTTGCTGAATTGGATAAACAAGAATTAAAGGTTGAAATGGATGAATGTGCTTATTCTTCGATTATTTTGAATTTGTCTAACTCTGTTCTTAGAAAAGTTGGTAAACATGATAGTGCTAAAACTCGTTGGGATAAACTAGAAGAATATGTTGAAACATCGTTACCTAGTAAGATGTGTTTGCTTGAGAAGTTCTTTCAGTTTAAATTAGACTTGAACAAAGACATGGGTGATAACATTGATCGGTTTACTAAACTTGTGCAAGATATTAAGCAAATAGGTGATAAAAACATTGATGAATATACTCCTATTGTAATCTTGAATGCTATACCTGACTCTTATGCTGATGTTAGATCTACTATTAAGTATGGTAGGATTGATACTGTGCTTGATACTGTGATTAACGGAATTAAAAGCAATGAGTTGGAATTAAGAGTTAATAAGGGCAAATCAATTATTGGTGAGGTTAATATGGTTAGAGGACGATCTACTCAAAGGAATAATAATCAAAATAAGCAACATGATAAGACTGAATCAAGTAAGAATAATGAGAGAAAAAGAAGCAAGTCTAGATCTGGTAAAAGTAACATGAAATGTTATAACTGTGGGGATACATGTCATTACTAGAAAGAATGTCCTAATCCTAAAAAACGGTTTGTGAATCATGATCTACAAATTGACTGTAATTTTGCTTCTAGTGAAGAAGATCATGTTGTTTTTATGGTCACTAAAACAATGGTGAATTATGTGCATAATGTGAAAAATGAATGGTTGTTAGATTCTGCATGCACATTTCACATGACAAACACATAACTACATCTCAACTAGAACACCAACATTGTCAAAGTATACACACGGATTTCGTGAAACAATATAAGCAATCACTTCAATGAATAAATTAACAGCACATAACAATAGAAACTGAAGCTAGCATAAAAGATTTGAACAACATAAACAAAAACACAACCAGATTACAACTCTAACATTTGAATTCCAAGCCAGATAAGTATTCATATTTATCCGGCCAGTCAAGGCGGTCCAGGGAGACTCGAAGACGGAGTATAAGTGTGTGCGTGTGTGTGATAGAGAGAGATGGAAGAAAATATACTTAGAAGTAGAGGCAGACTCTTCTTCAAGCCAAGAGCGAATCTGACGAGAGCGAGAAAGAGCGATCGAGCGAGAGGAGATTACTAAGTGAACGAGGTGAGAGGTGAAGCGCGAGAGCTGCGAATCAAACAGATTGCGGCAACACGTGAGAGCTGCGAATCAAACAGACGGTGGCGGACCAAAATTTTTTGTAAGCGACAATTGTTGGGAGTGTCCGTCGCTAATTTGTTCCAAAATATGATAGTGTAAATTAAATATCCGTCGGTATTGGAAAACGATAAGAACATATATAGAAAATACTATAATTGAACTCTTATAAAACGAAAGCATTCTCGGGATTGGAAATCATTTAGTCAATCATTTATCATTTAGTCATGTCTTTAAAAATATACATACTCATCGAATTCAAGGATGGTACGTTAAGCCTACACTACTTCTCACGATCAAGCAAGTAGCGTTTGTATCCTACACTAATTATGCCCTATCTCTCGATGTCCCATAATTAGTAAGGATCCATTAAAGTTCGAAAATCAACGCACTTTCCATTCAAGGAACATCCCTAGGCCATTGAACTACTCTCGTGATCAATGAAACCTAGTTACTTTATATGGTTCCGTTAATCGAGATTTTCCGCTAGGTACTTCTCTCGATTAACTAGAATCATACAAGTTGGACGTCTCCAAAATGTAAGTCATTTTGAGTTTAATATAAAGAGAATTTTTAAGATGAAGAGAAGATGACATGACTTTTTATAAAAGATGATTAATAAAGGACATTTTGAGTTTTCAACCCCAAGAATTTGGGGGATTACTCACTAGCCATGCTTAGAACAAACATAAATGCATAAATAATGATAGAGATAGAAGAACTTATTGTTGTATGAAGACAAGGCTGAGAAATAACTTCGATCTTTTATTGCTTTGATACTTCAAGTAAAACTTCAAGAACACAAGTTGGATCTTCAAGAGATTTATGAAGTAAATATTGCTAGAGTTATTTGCTATGTAATTCTATACAAATTCTGATGATTTTCATAAGTTTTCAGATGTCTAAGACTGATACAAATGGGCCTTTAAATTGGCATCCTAGGGTAGGGGTGTGATTCTTCAAACAACCATATTAAAAAGGCACCTTTCCATGACTGCAACAGCAAGTGCATGGCCGTGCACTATAGACTTGCACAGCCGCTCCAGCCTTGGCGCCAATTTGGAATTTGAACTGGCCAACATGCACGACTGTTCCAAGAATAGCTGCACGGCCGGTCTGGCCTGGTTTGGCTCGGCCACTCCAGTTTTGAGGACTCGGCCACTCCACTGATTTAGGGCCATTTTGGCCTGGCTGAGGACAGGTGCACGACCTCTCCTGAACTTAACGCATGGTCGCTCCAGCTTGGTTTTGGTATGGATGTCCATTTTGAAGCTGTCCCTCTTTCCCTTTTGTTCCTTAGTTTTCCCAAAGCATCATTTGTCTCAAGAATTGTCTTAAAACCTGTAGAAAATGCTAAAAACATACCAAAAAGTGTAAAATCAAAGATATGATACAAATGAAGTTAATTTATACTAAATTAAGATAAAAAGGGAATAAAAACGAAGTAAAAACTAAAGATGAAATGCTATAAATGACTATAGAAAAGTCATTTATCAAACTCCCCCACACCAAGCTCTTGCTTGTCCCTAAGCAAGATTAGGATAAAAAGATGGAGATGATGAAAAGCATAAAATGAATACAATCTAAACTAGGATCGCTCTCAGAAAATATACAAATGCTACAAGCCTTTATTGCCATAAAGATATTTGTCTTTATCTACCTTTTCAAACTTTTTATAACCTTATAGATTACTGAGACACCAACACGGAGGTCCTGGGTTCGACTCCCCCCAGTGGTTAGAGTGGATGATTATCCCTCCCTAGTTAATATTAGGCGCCTCTGGGGGGATTTTAAGGGAATTTCAGAGAATTGAGGGACTTGTTAGTAAATTGACTTACACAAAAAAAAAGGGGCTTGACTCGAGATGGGCAAGCCTCAAAAAAAAAAAAAAAAAAAAAAAAAAAAAAGAAGTCTAGGAAGATTTTTAAGAAAGTAATCCTTGAAATAATTATAGCATAAATAGAATTTGATGAAGCAAAACATAATATAGAGAAGGATGAACTTTTTAGATCATAAGCTTGGTATAGAGATTTTCACTCTTCAAGAGTGTTTTTGTGAAAAAGAATATTGCTTGAAAAATGTACAAAATAATGAAAATTTATTCACAAGTTAAAAGTATTCATGGGAATTGACATACACTTTTGAATCACAAAGATGGAGATGGATGATGGTAGCGGAAAATTTCATCAAGGCTACAAAATCATCTTGCTTAAACGTGTTATATTTTTACAAAAGACTTAAGAGATTTTGATCCTTTCAAGTAGGAAACATTGTGGCTGCGAACCCCATGTTTCTAATACTTAGATATAAAAAAAACGCTTTAATATTATTTCCATATTGGCAAGAGTGCATCGTCTCAGCGAACGCCGTGCCCTGAGTTACTTATGGAAATAATAGAGACTTTTTGCTTTTTGCCAAAATTAGTGACAATGTCACTTTTGAGAATTAAGATTAAATTTTTGTTGCCTTGACTCAATTAGTGGAAATGGAAGATGAAATTTTTGTGAATGGTTGTGATTCAAAAAGATGCAAAACAATATGAATATTTCTAAGAAGGGAATAAAATTTTTTAGAGTGTACAATTTGAAGAAACAACTCATAATATTTCACAAATTTTTAAATAACCAAGAGCTTAAGATGATGCCATAATCACTTCCTAAAAAGTATCCCTAAATTCTTTCCTAATAATCATAAGTTTATAGAAAATAAGAGAAGGAAAGGAAAGAAATTATCCTATGTCAATTTGCAAGTATAAAGATGAGCAATCACAGGGATAAAAATGCAATTAAGTTAAACAAAAAGAACATTTTTAAACTATAGTGCAAAAAAATTTAAACTAAAAAGAGATAAATATAGATAGATATAGATAAATATAGATAGATACCCCCGCACTTGAGGTAAACATTGTCCTCAATGTTTTAAGGACAAAGAGTAAAAAGATAATCATGCGGTGGGGAAAAGAGTAAACAAAATTATGATAAATAAGAATATAATCCATCGGTTTACCATTCCGATGATGCTTGTTTAAGGTCATAAGCTCGACCCCTTTCTTTCAGTAAAAATGGGCGGTGAGTGGTATTGTAATGATCTCTTATCCTTAACAACTCGCCATTCCTTGCCCTTTGGCGTGATCGAACTCTTATGATTGATGCATACGCGACATCCCGGTGTGCTTTTCTTCTTAGGCCCCCTATCCTTTGATTTTTCAACCTTATTATGCTGCCTAGGGTGCATATTTTTCATACCATTATGATCTAAGGGCTTTTTAATTATTATTTTTGAGTCCTTGGATTGCGATTTTTCTCCCTTTTTGCTATCATTTTCAGGAGTGTCAACTTCATGGCACGATTTCTTGAGATTTAAAATTTGACCTTCTTATTTCTAATGTCTAGAGAAAAATTCTTTACATCTATTATTGCACCAGCGGTGGCAAGATAAGGTCATCCTAGAATGATTGGAATTTGGTGATCTTCCTCCATCTCAAGAACTACAAAGTCGACCGGGATGATCAATTTCCCGATTTGACAAGGAACATCCTCCATAATACCCACCGGGTATTTAATGGAGCGATCAACTAGTTGAAGAGATATGGTGGTAGGTTTGAGTTCCCCCACACCTATTTTCTTACTAAATGAAAGCGGGATGAGGCTAACACTTACCCCAAGATCTAACATAGCATTATCAACATTAAAATTACCTATTTTGCAAGGAATGGAGAAAGTGCCGGGATCTTTTAGTTTAGGAGGAATATCTCTTTGTAAAATGGCACTTACTTCTTCCGTCAAAGCGATAGTCTCATGCTCTTCAAGTTTCCTCTTATTTGCAAGAATATATTTTAAGAACTTAGCATAAGAGGGCATTTGTTGAAGGGCATCGGTAAAAGGTATGTTGATGTAAATAGACTTTAAGATTTCTAAAAATTTTGCAAATTGTTTGTCGAGTTTGGCTCTTACCAATTTTTGAGGGTATGATATTGGAGGGTCAAAATTTCTAGAAATCTTAGAGGATTCCGTCCCCTTTTCAACATCTTCATTATTCTCAACCATCAGTGGGGTTGGACTAACGTTCTCCTTACTTGGTTTGATATTTTTCTTAGGAGGGGGATCGAAAATTTCTTTTCCACTCCTAGTTACTACCGCACTAACATGCTCGTCGGGCCTTTGCGATTGACCGGGAAAACTCCCTTGTGGTCTATGCGAGGTGCCGGCTTGTTGATCTTGTTGATTTTCAAGCCTTCTATTGTGGGCGGCTAAATCATCAAACCTAGTATTCAAAGACTTAATGCATTCCCTTAACTCATTATTGGTCTTCTCTTGTTCGTTCTTATTTTCAACAATAAAATCCATAATAACATCCAATTTAGACTTAGGGGGAGGGAAAGCACTAGAATTGTTATTGAAATTATTTTGTGTGAATCCCGGTGGTTGTGTAGAAGATTGTGGGTTTAAAATATTGTTATTCTTATAGGAAAAATTTGGGTGATGAATGAACGCCCTTCGAAAAAATTCGTTATATTTAAATATGTTTTGATCTTTTCTTTCTTTGTTTTTGGGAGTCGCCACACCGTTTTTAAGGAAAACATTGAAAAACCTTCGGAAATGAGAAAATGGGTTCGGGGGTCAAGTTACGATGTGGGAAGAGAATATGGAGCTCATCCACATAGCCTCTTTCGAGACTTTCAATCAAACATTGGACAATTATAATTATTCAAAGTGTGTGAAATTTGTGTCAATCAAACAAGGCATGCAAACTTGGATTTCATTAATGGCATTGAAACTGGATACAACTTGTGAACCATGAAAGGGGGCCACACCCTTACAAACAATGACTAACATTACAAGGCAGGAGATGAGACAATCTGTCCAGGGAACTCGGATGTCGTCCGACACAGGACTTCCTCAGAAGAGGGATGTCGGACGACATAAGACATCCTGGTCAGGTTGTCTCTTACAACACCAAAGCTATTCTAGAATTAAAACAATGCTATTTTAACTAAGGAGAGACACTATTCAGGGTCTAAGACCAGTTTGGGGTTGATCGGAGTGAGCAAAGTCAAGATTGATCTTTAATGATACGGATGCCGTATGACATAGGACACCAAAGGCTATCCACGCCACACGAAAAACTGCCTCCATCAATGGGTTACACCCAAACAGATCTTGGACTTCCCAAATAGTGGTAAATGAACTAAGAATTATTTAAACACAACTTTAAATCACAAAGGGGATCAGTCTGGGCAGATCTGAAGTCACTGAAAGCCAAACAGCTTTCTGGGAGCTCTATGTCGTATGATAAAGGACCCCTTGAGGAGTCCTATGTCGTCCGACATAGGTGTCCTATTTCAGTGCCTTCAGCAGACTGATCCCACCTTGCTTTCTAACATGAATCTAAGCTATAATACTAACTGGAAACAGTATAATAACAATATTAAGTGAGTATTATGGGAGGATCACATGGCTTTAATGGCCAAATGTGATGAATCACATGTTTTTGGCCATTATCATGTAGCCATCACCTCCTAACTCAAACAAAATCAACCAAGATGCAAACTTTAATGCAACTAAGGCTACCAAATGTCCAGATCTGAGGTGAGGAGATGTGAATATGGAAGATTCACATCTCCACCACCTTTGTCATGCAAAATCCAAAATATTCACATATTATTGAACAATAATGCATGTAAGGTAAAAATGGATGAGTATGCAAGAAGTAATCAGAGAGAGAGAGAGAGAGAGAGAGAGAGAGAGGGTTTAGGGACTACCTATTGTAGTCCACAAGGTAGAAGCACCAATAGTATGGTGTTCACCCCTTCAAAACACCAACAAAGGAGCTCCTTCTTTGGTCCTTAGTTTGGATGTGTGTGTGTGTGAGGAGGGAGGTGAGTGTGTGTGTGTGAGAGAGAGAGTGAGCCTCTATTTTAGCAGAGTGCCTTTACTTGCCAAAGTCCCCCTTTAAAATGATCAGCTAAGCCCTTTATTTATAGGCATGCTGATGGGAGGTCTTATGTCGGACGACATAGGGCGTTAACCGCCTTTGGGTCGCCCTATGTCGGACGACACCGGTCAACTTTATGACAACTTGGGCCGCAGGAAGGCAGGCCCAATGGATCAAGCATGGCTTGGATAATTCAGGCTCAAAATGCACTTTAGCAAATAAATGAGCCCAAAATTAATGCCTAACATGGAAAGCGGACCCAAAAACACGAGTTCGGGTCGGGGTACTCACAGAGCCCCTCAGCGACGTCACTTCCGCGAGAAGTGGGGTCGTCGATAAAATGAGAATCCCGAGCCGGACAACGAACGGTGGGGAAAGAGATGACCAAAATGGTCGAGTGGCTGGACCTCTTATGAGAAGGATCCCGAGGATTTGACTGTTTCTTTGGGGAGTCACCCGAGGATTTGACTGTTTCTTTGGGGAATCACCCGAGGATTTGACTGTTTCTTTGGAGAGTCACCCGAGGAGTTGACTGTTTCTTTGGGGAGTCACCCGAGGAGTTGACTATTTCTTTGGGGAGTCACCCGAGGAGTTGACTGTTTCTTTGGGGAGTCACCCGAGGAGTTGACTGTTTCTTTGGGGAGTCACCCGAGGATTTGAGAATCCCGAGCCGGACAATGAACTGCGGGAAAAAGGGATGACCAAGATGGTCGGGCGGCTGGACCTTTTATGAAAAGGATTCCTACGTATCCCATGAGGGAATCAAGCCTAATCGTAGTTCAACAAAGAGGTGGCGCTAATGAAAGGCCACGGGCTTTGTACCCAGAGTTTGATTGTTTCTTTGGGGAGTCACCCCGAGAGAAATGATAAATGATGATGATAAACAGCCGTGTGGGATGGACAGAAGGACCAGGGGCAAAAAAGGAAGATCACTCCTTTATGGAACATGGATGTCGTACGACATGGGGATTTCCCCAAGCAGTTTTAATAAAAACCATTCAGTCGTAAGATAGAGGGTTTAAAAATCAAAACAGCCGCCGAGTTTGGGAGAGAAGAGTAGAGGAAATTCAAATTTTCTTTCCACAATCTTTGATTCAAATCAAATCAACAATGCCTCCGCGAGCAGAATCAAGAAGGCAAGTGCAATGAGCTTTGTCCGAGAAGAGGAGGCTCGTCGATCGGAACAAACGGAAGAAATTTCCGGAGGGGAATGGGCTCTATCCGAGCCTTGATTTCCATACTTCCACCGCGGAGCGAATGGGGGTAAGTATTCTAAACCATCAACCATTCCCTTTTCTTTTTCGAAGTTGGATTTCTAGGGCTCGAGGTAGAATTTGGGGAAAATTGCACCCAAAAAGAAATTGCATGCTTGGAATGAAATGCATTAGCTTGAAATCAGAAAAGATTTTGTTTGAAAAGAAGAATTATGTGATTTTACAAAACGAAAATGCACAAAAGTGAAAGAATGCACACATTATCACGAGCATGTTCTGATACCTGTGCTGTAGTTACCTGCAGGCTCTGCGGACCAAGGGGTCCCCTGAGGCGATTGCTACGATCTGGGGCATTCTTCCTGGTTCCCCTGACCTACGCGACAGTCCCAAGGGATTGATATATGCTGCTGGCATTGGTCCATTCTTTACTGCTGTTGGAGAGTTTGGGGACACGCCTAGGAGCGTGGAGCTTGTCATGGCCTTTAGGCAGTACTGGTGGGACACTACCCACACTTTTCATCTGTCTTGGGGAGAGTCCACCATCACTCCTTATGATTTCACCGCCATCATCGGTCTGCAGTTCACGGGCATACCCATTTTTTCTGAGGATCCTGGTGTCCTGAGCCCGGATGCTATTAGGGGGTTGACCGGCCTGACCCTTCGCCTGAAGGGCAATGGGGTCCCACTTGCGGAGTTGCATTCGGCTTTGACGTAGCAGTTCCGTCTCTATTCTGAGGGTGAGGCTGCAGTCACAGCTGAGCAGTTGGCGAGAGCGTTCGCCTGGGCTGGCTTCTCCAATACCCTGTTCTGTAATGCCTCCACTACGACATTGACTCTTCTGCTGGAGCCTCTTCGGGACTGGAGCCAGGTCTCCACCTTTTCGTGGGGTGAGGTCGGAGCCTTGGATGAGGTGAGAAGGGGCACGGTGACCTCTTTGGATTGCTATCAGACGGTTCTGGAGGTATGCTCTTTTACTTTTCGCACATTGACCGCTGCCTTGCCTTTTCTGTCATCATTTGTCACTGCTGCTGCACACTGAAAGTTTCTTGTCTCTGATTTTCAGGTGTGGGCCTATGAGGTCTTTGGCTGTAATGCTTGGGCTGTGACTGATAGGATTGCTGTCGATCTGTTCCCTGCCATCCGCCAGTGGACCTTTCAGGCTAGGGAGAGCGGGAGGGTAGACGGGGTGAAGCCCCAGAAGATGTCTTGTTATGACGATACGATGATTGCCCTGAGGGTCACCCCGGCTAGGTTGAGGCTGTTTCCATGGCATGGCAGGTATGGTGAGGATGGTGTTGGTGATGCCGCCTTGGTGACTCGGGCGAGGAGGCTTCTGATCGGCCTGGAGGGCGATGCCCTGTATCTGGGAGAGAGAGAGTCTGCCGGCAGCATGGACATGGTGCAGCCGCCCGCGTCCCTCACGATCCTCCTGTGGGGATTTGGTACACCCGGGCTCTGCCTGACTTAGAGCGCTTGCGGACGGGTATTGATGCTGCTGAGCTGTCGGTTGATGGAGACTATGGCCAGTTTGTCTTTACTCGGCTAGTGACTCCTCAGGTCATGGCTGCCAGGAGAGCAGCGGAGGTACATATATCGATGCCTCCCCGGTTCTTCGAGTATCAGACCGAGGGTGTCATTCGCCGCTCTTCGTTTGACATGTCTGAGACTCATCCCCATTTGCGGCTTCCTCGCGGGACTACCTCTGTGAGCATTCTTTCTTTTCTGCTTTGTTCAAGACTTTTACTACATTACTTCCTGTATTCATTGCTTCTGACTGTCTTCTTGTGTTTCCATTCAACAGGTCCCAGCCAAGACCTACAGGGTGGTGGCCAAGGCGCTCATCGGGGCCGTGAAGATGCTGCGCCAGTTTCAGAAGAGCGCAGAGCATTGGAAGGGGAGATGCAGCTCCCAGCCTAGTTACGTCGTGCCTCCCAAGAAGAGGCATAGGCCGACTTTGGCTCCTTCTAGCTAAAAGGCGGATGGTTCGAGTCAGCAGCCCCAGCCTGACGATGATGATGATGAGGACGATCCTTACCAGCCCCCTTTCTCCACAGTGCCCGAGTGACACGGATATTACGGTGAGCCCCGACCTTGGGCCTTATATGAGGATGATGATGGCTCTGATGGCGAGATTCATGAGGTACATAAGGGCAGCGGCGATGGCCAGGAGCAGAGCGGCTCTGAGGAGCAAGTAGGCAGCGGCCAGAACGAGAGCGGCTCCAAGGAGGGTGAGGAGGATGACTTCGAGTCGGAGTGATCATGGCGGTCCCCTTTTGCCGTGCTTTCATGACTCTTAGGGATAGAGAGAGAAGATGCATGCACTATTATATTGCTTTTTGGGTTGTAAAACAATTATTATTTTATTATTATTATTATTATTATTATTATTATTATTATTATTATTATTATTATTTTTGCATTTTGTGACTTAACAACTAAAGTACTTGGTTAATTGTATATTTGCTTGTTTATATGCACAAGTCCGTCCCAAGAAAGGCACAAAATGATGGCTTTTGATGTGGTTGGGTATTTTTTGTGATTTTACATGTATTGGGCGATGTTTATGTGTCTGCGGGTGTGTTGGGTATGCCAGATCCTCTCCCATGTGCTTGATAAGTGAAGGGGATTGTATAGGTATGGTTTTTGGATGTTTTGGATAGGTTTGGGCAGGCTTTGAGCAAGTATTGGGTTGCTAAGGGTTTGCTGCAGTTGCAGCTGCTGCTGGTGTCTGATGGGACTTCCCATGTCATCCGACACAGGACATCATGTGCTAGTCCCATGTCGTCCGACATGGAAAGTCTGAGAGACAGTTTCTTGGACAACAAGCCTCAGCATTTTATAAAAGGCAGACTCGTAAAGAACACATTCCAGCAGTCACAGCAGACTCCAAACTGGTCTTCCACCCCAAAATCAACTCCAAGATTCGACTTTTGACCCGGAATGGAGCATTACAATGACAGATCCAAGATCAAAGAGCGCCAATTTCACCCCGATCTCATCAATCTAGCCCACCACCATCATAGCAACAATAGGAGGATTATCGACCAACGGTATGGGTTGAGATGCCTTTGCGCACTAAAGGAATGGGCGGTAGATTGGAATCTTCTCCGGGCCGCATCCAGATATTGGGACCGCGAGAGGCATGTCTTTACCCTCTCGTACAACGACCTTACACCCACCATTGAAGAGTTCCGGGCACTGACTGGGGGAGCTGAGCTTAGAGATACAGTCTTCCCACGAGATTCACGACCCTTGACTGAGCAGCTGGCCGATTTCTTGGTTTTTCACGTAGAGCAGGTATCCGATCTGATTCTCGACCTGTCTTTCATTGACCTGGCCCAGATAGCCCGATTAGCTGTATCACGTCCAGAGCTGTTTGACCTATCCACGGCCATGGACATTTTCATGCTGATTATGATCTCCCTATACTGTTTATGTGAGTATGATGGGGTATGCTCCGACTTGCTGCTAGGGGTTGTCAGGCAGATGTGGGGTTACCGAGGTACCACACCGACTGAGATCCAGCTCGGGTAGGGAGAGAGAGACATAGTACCCATTTTACTGGCAGAGACATATCATGGGATGGACCGACTGGCTGGAGGGTCATTATACATGGGACGCGACAACCCTAGTCTCTTATCATTGTGGCTCTTTGAGCGGTTGGGACTTATCTTCCCATTACCCGCAGCGGCATCGGCAAAGCACCACTGGGTTACAGAGAGGCGAGTGGCTCCGGAGGCATCGCAGGAGAGCTGGCAGAGGCGATTGACCAGGTACACCACCACGGATATTCAGTATTGGGTTCCCGGATGGAGGCTTGAGACCATGAGCGGCAGACAGGATGATTCTGTTGTCGTGAGGCTGCCGGGATTGCACTTTTCATCATTTAGCATCCCCTTACTCGTTCTGAGGCAGTATGGGTACCCACATCAGGTTATTGGCAGGTTCGGAGAGCAGATGGCCCGGGATACCGTTCCTCTTGACATGACTAATGGCCAGACTATCAGATTTTTTGCCAGGGCCTTTTTGGGAGCAGCCTTTCCCGCTCACACATTGATATGGAAGACCCGGGGCATCACATATCTGTCCACCTTGTATCTCATTTGGTACGGGGAGCAGATGGGGCCAGTTCAGCACACCATTGAGGCATATTGCCAAGGGACCCGAGGAGGAGACCAGACTAGCCGGGAGTTACGTGATGCTGAGGCGCTGACTGACCCAGACAACGTGACAGACGATCCGGCAGCAGATTTTGAGAGACTCGTAGAGAGGAGGGCCAAGATGAGGGATGACCTTGAGGTTATAGCCCGGAGGACAGTCTTGAGAGAGGAGAGGGCTGCCCAGGCGGCACTGAGAGCTGCCGGATTGGTTGACTCACCGACTCATATCATTCCTGAGCTGGGACGACGGGAGACAGAACTGTTTGGGATAGCTAGGCCAAAGACCTCCCGAGGACCGAGGAAGAGGAAGAAGAAGAGTGCTAGTTCGGGAGCGGGAACGAGCGACTAGGATTAGGTGACCGGTCATTGTATCCCTTATTGCCGACACAGACAGTCTAGACGTACTTTTAAAAGATGTACTTTTGCTAATGTTAATGAGTCGAGAGTAGACCGTTCTTGAACTCATCAATGAATTTATTAATGTAATGAAAGTTGAAATTACTTTAGAACTTAATCAAGACACATTTTGGCATTCACAAATATAACTGTTGACAGGATTTGGTGATTTTTATGATTTTTAGACCGAACCGCAAGCGGCTGCCTACTTTCCCCTTTTACAAAAAGAGGACTAAGGGGCTCAGGTCTCCGTAGTTCGACCCAATTAACTTTGTGTTTAAGAAAGGGATAGATAGAAGGAGGACAAGTGGTGCAACCCTGTTTTTTACCTAGACCGCCCGTTTTTAGGGTTTTCAGTCTAGTTGGGTATATTCTTTAGCACCGAGCGCGCCCTTTATTTTGCACGGACTACCTTTTGGGAGGTTTTCAGTCTCGTCTGGGTACATTATTTTCGCGCTTTTATTATATTTTTTTCTTCTTTTCTCTTTTTTTTATTTTTTTTAGAGAGGGGGAGACTCTATTCAAACATAATAGCAGCGCAGCTTGTCGCCGTTCACAGGGTGCATGAAGGGGTTTCCATCCAAATCTGTCAACTTCATTGCTCCACCAGAAAAGATCTCCTTCACCAAATATGGGCCAACCCAAACTGGTGCCCACTTGCCCAACAGACTGAATTGGTTCGGCGGCTTCTGTTTTAAGACCAAATCACCCACCTTAATGTTGCGGGGATGCACCTTCTTGTCAAAGGCCCTAGCCATACGCTTCTGATAATCCCGGATGTGCTCCATTGCCTTGAGCCTTCGCTCATCTAGAATAGCTAACTCGTCATGCCGACTTTGAAGCCAGTCTATTTCATTGACCTCATTTTCTAGCAGAACCCGAAGAGAGGGTATCTCTAATTCAATGGGCAATACGGCATCCATTCCATATGTCAAAGCGAACAGGGTTTCGCCGGTGGCCGTTCTCACTGAAGTATGATAGCCCCATAATGCCAAGTGAAGTTTCTCAGGCCAATCCCGGCTCCTTTCGGCCATTTTCCGGATGATCCTCTCTAGGTTCTTGTTTGCGGCCTCGACAACACCATTGGTTTGAGGGCGATAAGGGGAGGACTTATGTCGCTTGATCCTGAATTCTGCGAGCAGTCTATCGGCGTCTCCCTCGAAGTGTGAACCGTTGTCGGAAATAATCTCATTCGGAACTCCATACCGGCACAGAATGTTCTCTTTTATAAAACGGGCCACCTTTTTGGAGTTGAGGACCTTGTAGGATGCGCTTCAACCCACTTGGTGAAATAGTCAACAACAACCAACACAAATTCGTGCCCATTACTACCGGCAGGAGTTATCTTTCCAATAACGTCAACTCCCCAAGTTGCGAACGGCCAAGGAGTGCTCATACAGTAGAGATCATGGGAGGTATATGGTTGAGATTGGAGAACCGCTGAAATTTGTTGCAAGTTCGCACAAACTGAATACAGTCAGTCTCCATGGAGATCCAATAATAGCCCATCCTGAGTATGCTGAACATCAAAGCTCGGGCGTTCATATGTGGTCCACATGCACCACCATGGACTTCCTCCATGACCTTTTTAGCTTTAGACTTGCTGATACAGAACAAAAGTGGTCCTCAGTGTCTTTTCTTCCATAAGTCATCTCCCAGAATAACATACTGTGCAGACAACCTCTTCAAAGCTTGCAAGCTTTTGGCGCGAAGACCCTCTTTCAGCTTGCCGTCCTCCTCTGTCGGGAATGAGGCTTCGCCATGCTTGAGATACTGGAAAATATGGCTGTACCATAAGTCATTGATCTTTTCCAGTTCAATCTGACAACAATAGGCAGGGTTCTCGCGCCTCCCAATTCTGAACGGCTTTACTGACTTTCCCTCCGGAATCTCTACCAAAGAGTCTAAGGTGGCCAGGGCATCCGCGAACCTGTTCTTGTCCCAAGGTAGATAATGGAAAGTGACCTCCTTAAATTGGTTGATCAGATCCTCCATATAAGCATAGTACATTTGCAAGTATTGGTACACAGTTCTCCACTTATTGGACACCTGATTGATGATTAGCTGGGAGTCTCCATATACCTCCAACTCTTCGACATTTTGCTCCAAAGCTGCCTCGAGGCCGGCTATACAAGCTTCGTATTCCGTGGCGTTGTTAGTAGCCGGGAAGTTCAACTTGATAGCGATGGGGGTGTGCACATCCTTCGGATCAACCAACACCATACCGATACCATTACCCTTCTTATTGGCGACACCATCGAAAAACAATTGCCAACGGTCTGTACCCTCTATTATGAAAATCCCATCATCAGGAAACTGGGGTTCGAGTCCACGCGCTTCTGAGCTCGGAAAATCTGCCAAATGATCTGACAGAGCTTGGCCTTTGATTGCCTTGCGGGTCACAAACTTGATATCAAATTCGGCTAGGAAGAAGGACCACTTCGCAAGCCTCGATGACAGAGAAGGCTTATCAAATAGGCACTTGATGGGGTCCATTTTTGACACCAGGTGTACTGTATGTGCCAACAAATAATGTCTCAATTTGCTGACCACCCATACCAAAGCTGCACAGGTTTTCTCTAAAGCTGAATAGTTCAACTCGCTGCCCAGAAGCTTTCGGCTGACGAAGTAGATGGCATTCTCCACTTTTGAATCTGGCTGCTCTTATGCAAGCATGGCTCTGACAGCCGTATCTGTGACTGTCAAATATAGCAGCAAGGGCTTGTCCTTATGAGGAGGACAAAGGATCGAGGGGTGGACCAAGTAGGCCTTGATTGTCTCGAAGGCGATCTGACACTGCTCGTTCCATTCAACCTCCTGATTCTTCTTGAGTAGCTTAAAAATCGGCTCACAAATAGAGGTCAACTGGTGGATGAATCGGCTGATATATTGGAGACGGCCCATGAAGGCCTTCACCTCTGTGACTGTCGCTGGTGGCTTCATCTCCATGATGGCTTTAATCTTTCTTGGATCGGCTTCAATTCCCCGTTTCGTGACCATATATCCCAGAACTTTTCCTCGGACTATGCCAAAAGTACATTTTGCCGGGTTCAATCTCATGTCATGCTCCCGTAGCCGGTTAAAGAACTTCCTCAAGTCGACCAAGTGTTGACCATCTGATCCCATGGAATGGATAATCATATCATCAACATAAACCTCGATCTCCTTATGGATCATGTCATGAAAAAGCGCGGTGACTGCTCGCTGATAAGTGGCGTCGGCATTCTTTAGACCAAAGGGCATAACCGTATAACAAAAGGTCCCCCAAGGGCTGGTAAAGGCAGTCTTTTCCTGATCCTCTTCGGCGACTTTAATCTGATTGTAATCCGCAAAGCCATCCACAAAGGACTTGACTTCGTAACTGGCAGTAGTATCCACCAACAAATCGATGTTGGCCAAGGGAAAATCATCCTTCGGGCTAGCCTTATTTAGGTCCCTGAAGTCTACACAAACCCTGACTTTTTCGTTCGACTTGGTCACCGTCACTGTGTTGGCCAACCACTTCGGGTACTCGACCACTCTAATGAAACCTACCCTGAGCAGATTTTCTATTTCTTCTTTAACCTGGAGAGACCATTCTGGCTTAATCCGGCGAAGCTTCTGCTTGACAGGCCTAGCTTCTGGGTCCAGGGGTATTCGGTGCTCAACAGTTGAAGTATCCAACCCGGGCATGTCCTTGTAGGACCAGGCAAACACGTCCATGTATTCCTTGAGCAAATCAATGAGGGCTTCCCGCTCTTCCCCAGTGAAGAAACTTCCAATCTGTGTCTCTTTGGGTTCTTCAGTAGTTCCCAAATTCACCGTAGTCAATACTTCATCGGCAGCTTGGGCCCGATTGTCCTCTCGCTAAAAAACCTGCTTTATATTATCATTTAAAAAGTTTTCGTCTAAAAAATCTGTGTCCTCTTCAAATGAATCATTATTAACCACTTTTAAGTCATTAAGATTTGTTTTAGTTAACTTATCATTCGTTAAGGTGGAAATTAAGGGATACGCAAAAAGGTCAACCATTTCATTCAACGCAAAAGGGAAAACAAAGTCAAAGAAACGGCGATGATCATCAGCCGTGAGAGTATTAGACCTATCTAGAGACTCGAACTCGATAACAAGAGACTCTGAAGACTGACTCAAGATTACAGGGACATACATAGACTCAGACACACCAGGATGAGGGGTCAGCCCGAGCTTCTCAATCATAACTTCCCGGCTGGCGATCAGTCCCTTGAAGGAAGTCCAATTCCGGAGTGGCATCTCTGAAGTGCTGACGAAGGTGCGCGGATCAATCTCTTTGCCTCCATCAAACTCGATCACTGATGCGTAATCATTCCCAGTCAAAAGATAAACCACAGGTACATAATCAACCCCGGTCAGAAAATCAACCATACCAAAAGGATCCTTAGCAACAGCCTTGTCCATCGGCGGTGCTTCCTCGCATAAATCAATCAACGGTGCTTCAATCAGTGGATCAGCCCCGGCAGCTTCTGATAAATCTGCCTCCTTGAATAAGGCTGCGACATCTTCACCCATATCGAACTCAGTGGCTTCATCGACTTTCCCAATCATAGGTTCGACCATAGACAACTTCTTGAACTGGTCAGTGAATTCAGGACTTCCCCAGAAATGATACTGGCTCTCAAAAGTGGTCACAGCCCCTGGAATGTTAGGCTTGTTAATGATAAACTCCTTGACATGGTTGTCCTTCAAAGTAAGACCCTTCATCTTCTCGAGCTGGCCCTCGGGGCACACAAAATCATCACCCTTTTCTTTAACAAAGTACCTTTCTAAGGAGGGATGGTAAGGACGGAGATTAGTTTTAACATAAGGCTTTCCAGCAGCACTAGCCTTTCTCTTTTCTGCGGCTTCAATCTTGTCGGCCTCTTTGTCTTTGGGGGTCTTCTCGACATATCTCAAACCTTCCTTATCTTTCTTCGGATTTAACTCCTCAAACTTGTGGGTACCTTGCTGTCGTCTACCCAGACCAAGCCCTGGAATGTAGTTCATGCGCCTCATCATTACCATAACTGGAGGAATCTTATCAGAGGAGGTTGTTAAGTTAATCATGCAGATCTGGGCTTTTGGGCTCTCGACCCTGAAACCGCTCAACATCAAGTTGGCTTCATCATGCTTAATTTCCATTACCGTCCTTCCTACATCATCGGTGCCCTCGATGGTAACACTATCCCCATAAATGATGGTCAGCTCACCGTCTTGGACAAACTTGACACCCTGGTGCAGGGTTGAAGCGATCCCATTGATTTGATGTACCCACGGCCTTCCTAAAAGAGCGTTAAAGGTTATTGGGATATCAATGACCTGGAATTCCACGGG
Source organism: Adenophora triphylla var. japonica (assembly GCA_022495995.1). Taxonomy (NCBI): domain Eukaryota; kingdom Viridiplantae; phylum Streptophyta; class Magnoliopsida; order Asterales; family Campanulaceae; genus Adenophora; species Adenophora triphylla. The sequence continues at coordinate 201,490 of JAFEMH010003476.1, read as the reverse complement.
TATCGTCTTCTTACCCAACCACAGGTTCAAAGTAGCAACCCCAAGTATCGTACGAGATGTTGAGTCATATGCTTTAACTATGAGGGAGGAAGGCTTCAGATCTATAAACTTGATGCCGAGTAGACTCATGATCTTTGCTGGGAGGATGTTCATTCCGGACCCATTGTCAACTAAAACTCGGGGGAGACGCCGTTCATCTAGCTGAACCGTGATGAAGAGAGGCTCATTATGATCAGCTCCGAACTGGGGGAGATCAAGGTCTATGAAGGTTATCATACAGCAAGAGCTACTACTCCCAGGGCTTGGTGGTTTTTCATTTTCATTCTTGGCATTAGGCTGCAATTCTGGCTCCTTTTGGTAATACTCAGCACTTGAGATGATTGTGGCATTCTGTGTAAGAGGTGCATCAGACATTATGCCAGTATCTAAGACCTCTCTCAGAACTGAGATACATTTGGGAAAAGTGACCTCTTCTCTGGTAATCCTGACAAGGATTGTTGCGTTGCCTCTGGGCGGGATTGATCTGACAATGGTTACTTTCTCATTGGGGAGGATAGGAGTCAGTCTCCCTTTTTCTAACAGATTTTCAACTATCTGCTTGGATCGGACATTCGAGAATACCTTCCCCAAAGCATGGTAAGCAGTGTTGAATTCCATGACATCCACATATTCAGCCCCAGAAAAATCCATGGCTTTCATGTCCTTGGTTACATAGTCGTCCTCCGAAGCTTCTTCAACTTTCTGACTGTCGACCTCTATTTCATCATACACCTTTTCCCTTTCGCTTTTGTAAACGGGGCAGCCACAGGTGAAGGACAGACAACACTCCTTTTCGCTGCTTGACGCAGCGGCTCGGTATATCTGAGTCCAGATGAGGAGTACCCGAGGTCCTTCTTCGGGTGCAGAAGCTTTTAAGAAGGCATCGTGCGGGTCTATGGGTATGAAGGCAACTGGAGTGGCGTCCAGATCCATAACCCTCTTTAGTGATTCCATGCACTCGATGTGTTCAGGGGGTTTAGCAGTGATTCTTACAGTTGTGATGCCTTCAATGCTAGGGGAGGGAGAAAGAGACCCGATGACGTTTACAAATTCGTCGTCTGCCGGCTGCTGGAAGCCTCCTTTCTCGACCAGCGCTTCAATGAAGTTTCTCCATTCACCTACTAGGTTTTTGTAGGGGACATTGTGCTCCAGGATTTCAGATCCATATTGCTCTAATGGAATCTGTTGTTCCTCATCCCCTGAAGTATTCGGGCATTGACCACAGCCGCCTCTTGAGAGGAATTCCTCGTAGGGGTCCGTTTCCATTGGCATCTGATCCACATTTACTGGCGGCTCTTCGTCGTCGCTAGCTGACAACCACCCATTATGCCTTGCACCCATGAGTTCATTCCTGGCATGATTACTCCAAACTGATTCTGGATTTAGGGCTTCAATTGATTCCTCACTCTCATCATCATCACTGTCATCACTATTATCAGAATCGTCATCCCATACCACCTGAACTTCGGCTAAGAGAGAGCGCCGATCATATCTATTAGGGGAGGATGGGTGCGTGCAACCACAGAAGTTATCATAGGCCCCCAACGCTGGAAGCGGCAACTGCGACTCAGCTTTTCCTCCCATGAATTGCGGGGGAAGAGTGAGAGGAGGCGGTATGTATTTGACTCCAGGCAGGATATGGAAGCAATCCTCTCCCTCCAATTCTTCACCTTCACTTCCCTTGGGGCTATACTCGGCTTCCCCTAAAGCCAGTTTGCAGAAATGTATTGATTCAAGGTGTGCTTCAGCCTCCTTACTAATAAAGCCCAACACAGGTACCCGCCTAAAGCTTTCTTGTTCAATCCTTTTCGAGTGATCTAGCCATCTTGTGTAAATGACTTTCTCGTGATTTGATCTGAATAGCCCCAGTTCTCCAGTGTCAGCTTTCCCTTTCTTCAAGAAGTAGCGATCTTCGTATTCTTGCAAGAAACTACTAACGTGGGACCAGGGAGGATTGGTTTGTTTATTGCTCTTAAGGCTGAGAGGGAATCCAAATTCAGGGTCCTCGACATTCTGCCCCACATTCTGACCTTGATCCGGCCCCACACCTTGACTGACATTCTGACTTTGAGCTAGATCAACACCCACATTCGGACCCAAACCCGCTGAAACTTGTGAATCTGCCATCTCTGAGACTGCTGGAAATGAATCCCTGACTGGAGAAAAACTGATTAACCGACCACCCGGAACTCTGATCCAATACTTGCTCGCTGAAAGGGGGACATAACTGTTTTAGGTAGGGGAGAGGATAGGCTTAGGACGGACTCATGCATATGCTTTATTTAACATATTTAAATAAAAACGATTTTTATTAATCCTAAGAATGGTTGGAAAAGGGGGACACCTTCTTTTTCGCAGTCTACACTATTCCTGGACTAGTGGGTTCCATCACTACGTCTATAGACCCCCTGTATTCCACCTGTATTGCACCTCCGGGACGGACAATCCCGGCAGAGATCCTATAGGGCACGTGGAACCCACCAATCAAAAGGCAAAACGGACCTATGGGCATACAAGTCAAAACAAGTCAAACTCAAGATTTTCAAAACCAAGTCCAAGTCAAAACGTGTAGACTCGGGAGGAGAGAGGGTCGAAAGTACGTTTGAATGTACGAGACCGCAATTTGCAGGTAAAATCCTAAAAAAAATTTAGCATGACCTCTCCTCTTTTCGAGTCGAAAATCTGGCATGGCCTCTCGTCGCTTTATGGCGAAATTTCGGCATAGCCTCCCGTTAGTACGTGTCAAGAATTCGACATGATCTCGCGTTAGCACATGTCAAAAATGCGTCATGACCTCTTGCGAAGCCAAGTCGAGAAATTGACATGTACCCACGTCGAGACATGTCAAAGCTTTGACAGGTACACTCGTTGAGTTATGTCGTAATTTACGTCATGAAGAAGGAGAGTATGCCAAGACCTTGGAGACGAAGCATGACTCGGACTTTGTGAGAAAATTTTGAAAACCGAGTTTGAAAAATGTTTTGAAAAGTATTTTGCCAAAAACCAACCGGTCACGGTAGAAAGTGTGTCACGGACAAGTGTTGGCTCCTACTCTATAGGCTGGGAGGACTTTAGGCGCTCAAGCGTAAGCGAAACACGTCACTGTCCGCGATTCCGTCCGTACACTCCTGGGTTCTAACTCTATGTGCGGGTAGCGTGCGAGTAGTGTGAAGGTATCTTCTAGGAAAATATTTTTTTGCTTTTTTTGTTAAAAAGATTTTTTTCCTTTTTTTTAAAAATGCAATAAGTATGCAAAAAGGAAAAAGAACGAGTCCAAAGCACGACAAAAGGGGACTGCCCCAAATGCCTAGAAATCACCAGCAACTGCATCTCAGAATTGCTCTGCCCTGTCTAGCTGATTAGCTGAAACTGTTTTTGCACTTCCTTCCTATGTCGTCTGACACAGGACTTCACAGAGAGGGGATGTCGTCCGACATAGGGATTCTCACCAACAGAACCAAGCAAATAGCAAGGGGGAAGTCCCAACACCAAAATACCATCATACCAAGGCATATAAAGCATGTAGGCACAAAAGCATGGCAAGGCACATAGGAGCACACATAATGACACAAATCACACACAAGGAGAATGAAGAAATTGTCCAAGTTGATTTAAATAAAGTTAGACCCTCTTAGGAAAAGCTTTTTCTTTTTCAAAAAAGAGGAATGATAGCGGTACGTGGGATTGTTAGACCACAATTTATCCCAAGCCCCGAGTTAGGAAGCTATACAGGAAATTTAGTGGTTTTCACATATATACCAAGCATCACTCTTTTCATTAAAATAAAAGCTTTTCAATTTTTTTTATCCCCAGCGGAGTCGCCACTGAATGAACGCCCTCCGAAAAAATTCGTTATATTTAATTATGTTTTGATCTTTTCTTTCTTTGTTTTTGGGAGTCGCCACACCATTTTTAAGGAAAAAATTGAAAAACCTTCGGAAATGAGAAAATGGGTTCGGGGGTCAAGTTACGATGTGGGAAGAGAATATGGAGCTCACCCACATCGCCTCTTTTGAGACTTTCAATCAAACATTGGACAATTATAATCATTCAAAGTGTGTGCAATTTGTGTCAATCAAACAAGGCATGCAAACTTGGATTTCATTAATGGCATTGAAACTGGATACAACTTGTGAACCATGAAAGGGGGCCACACCCTTATAAACAATGACTTGCATTACAAGGCAGGAGATGAGACAATCTGTCCAGGAAACTCGGATGTCGTCCGACACAGGACTTCCTTAGAAGAGGGATGTTGGATGACATAAGACATCCTGGTCAGGTTGTCTCTTACAACACCAAAGCTATTCTAGAATTAAAACAATGCTATTTTAACTAAGGAGAGACACTATTCAGGGTTTAAGACCAGTATGGGGTTGATCGGAGTGAGCAAAGTCAAGATTGACCTTTAATGATACGGATGTCGTATGACGTACGACACCAAAGGCTATCCATGCCACACGAAAAATCGCCTCCATCAATGGGTTACACCCAAACAGATCTTGGACTTCCCAAATAGTGGTAAATGAACTAAGCATTATTTAAACACAACTTTAAATCACAAAGGGGATCAGTCTGGGCAGATCTGAAGTCACTGAAATCCAAACAGCTTTCTGGGAGCTCTATGTCGTATGACACAGGACCCCTTGAGGAGTCCTATGTCGTCCGACATAGGTGTCCTATTTCAGTGCCTTCAGCAGACTGATCCCACCTTGCTTTCTAACATGAATCTAAGATATAATACTAACTGGAAACAGTATAATAACAATATTACATGAGTATTATGGGATGATCACATGGCTTTAATGGCCAAATGTGATGAATCACATGTTTCTAGCCATTATCATGTAGCCATCACCTCCTAACTCAAACAAAATCAACCAAGATGCAAACTTTAATGCAACTAAGGCTACCAAATGTCCAGATCTGAGGTGAGGAGTGTGAATATGAAATATTCACATCTCCACCACCTTTGTCATGCAAAATCCCAAATATTCACATATTATTGAACAATAAAACATGCAAGGTAAAAATGGATGAGTATGCATGAAGTAATCAGAGAGAGAGAGAGGGTTTAGGGACTACCTATTGTAGTCCACAAGGTAGAAGCACCAATAGTATGGTGTTCACCCCTTCAAAACACCAACAAAGGAGCTCCTTCTTTGGTCCTTAGCTTGGATGTGTGTGTGTGTGAGGAGGGAGGTGAGTGTATGTGTGTGAGAGAGAGAGTGAGCTTCTATTTTAGCAGAGTGCCTTTACTTGCCAAAGTCCCCCTTTAAAATGATCAGCAAAGCCCTTTATTTATAGGCATGCTGATGGGAGGTCTTATGTCGGACGACATAGGGCGTTAACCGCCTTTGGGTCGCCCTATGTCGGACGACACCGGTCAACTTTATGACAACTTAGGCCGCAGGAAGGCAGGCCCAATGGATCAAGCATGGCTTGGATAATTCAGGCTCAAAATGCACTTTAGCAAATAAATGAGCCCAAAATTAATGCCAACCATGGAAAGCGGACCCAAAAACACGAGTTCGGGTCGGGGTACTCACAGGTGATTTCTGCACTCGGGATTGTATGTGTTTGAATACATACCACCCTTTTCCCCATAAGAGTTAACAAATTTTACTTGATCACTAGAAGTAGTGTCAAACAATTCACAACATTCTGTAATATGTGAGTTTGACCCACATAGTTCACAAACAATATTAATGTTGGCCACGGGATTTACATTAAAGTTTTCAAACTTTTTAAGAAGCATATCAACTTTAGAGGACAAGATATTAATGACATCAACATTGTACTTACCTGGAATCCCCTGTGGTTGTTCCCTCTCATTGAACCATTAATAGTGATTCAGGGCTATGTTCTCTATCAAGTCGTATGCTTCATCCACCATCTTATTCATTAGTGCACCTTCTGCGGTGGCATCAATTGTCTCCCTTGTTCTATATGTGAGACCATTGTAGAAAGTGTGCACAATTAACCACTTTTCAAGCCCGTGGTGAGGGCACATCCTTAGGAGCTCTTTGAATCGCTCACAAGCATCATACAATGATTCACTTCCTGTTTGGCTAAAGTTTGTAATCTTTGTACGAATCTGGGCGGTCTTGCTTGGTGGGAAGAAACGCCCTAGGAAAGCCTCTTGAATTTGGTCCCAAGTTGTTAAAAGTTGGGTGGGACTGAATTTAACCACTGTTTTGCCTTATCCTTTAAGGAGAAAGGAAAAAGGCGCATCCTTATTGCCTCCGATGTGACATCGATAATTTGGGTAGTATCACAATATTCAAAAAAAGTTTGCACATGGAGGTGAAGATCTTCAAATGATGAACCGCTATATTGGTTATTCATAACCATATGAAGTAGCTGCGGTTTTATTTCAAAGTTGGCCGCATTAGCATTCGGCACAACTATAGGAGATCTAGTTCCCGGGGTACTTGGATTGAAGAAGTCCTGTAGGGTCCTAGCAGGTGTTGCTGGCTCTCCTTCCGCCATGTATTGGTTTAAAGTTTCCTTGAGTTTTCTTAGTCTCTCGTGAAAGGTTCTTTCTGGTTCCGGATCAAAGTTGTCAAAGAAGATCCGCGTCCGTTTCATACACTATAAGAACACTCACAAAGGAAATTAAACGTAGTAGATTTTCGGAAGTAAAAACTTGATAAAAATTAAAAACAAAAATTATGTAGTAAAGAAAAATACAAAAAAAGTAAACCGTTGTCCTCGGCAACAACATCAAAAACTTGATAGCTTCAAACCTTAACGGTTCTTTTAATACCGCAAGTGCACGGGCTATTGGAATATAGGGAATGGAAGTACGGGTCGATCCCACGAAGACAGGTTTACTTTGGGATATATTTGCTTTTACTAAAGAATTAAAGATGAGATTGGGAGAAATATAGTTTGATTTAAGAAAATGATAAGAACATATATAGAAAATACTTTAATGAACTCTTATAAAACGGAAGCATTCGCGGGATTGGAAATCATTTAGTCAATCATTCATCATTTAGTCATGTCTTTAAAAATATACATACTCATAAAAATCAAGGATGGTACGTTAAGCCTACACTACTTCTCACGATCAAGCAAGTAGCGTTTGTATCCTACACTAATTATGCCCTATCTCTCGATGGCCCATAATTAGTAAGGATCCATTAAAGTTCGGAAATCAATGCACTTTCCATTCAAGGAACATCCCTAGGCCATTGAACTACTCTCGTGATCAATGAAACCTAGTTCCTTTATATGGTTCCGTTAATCAAGATTCTCCGCTAGATACTTCTCTCGATTAACTAGAATCATACAAGTTGGACGTCTCCGAAATGTAAGTCATTTTGAGTTTAATATAAAGAGATTTGTTAAGATGAAGATAATATGACAAGACTTTTTAGAAAGATGATGAATAAAAGACATTTTGAGTTTCCAACTCCAAGAATTTGGGGGATTACTCACTAGCCATGCTTAGAACAAACATAAATGCATAAATATAGATAGAGATAGAAGAACTTATTGTTGTATGAAGACAAGGCTGAGAAATAAATTCGATCTTTTATTGCTTTGATACTTCAAGTAAAACTTCAAGAACACAAGTTGGATCATCAAGAGATTTATGAAGTAAATATTGCTAGAGTTGTTTTCTATGTAATTCTATACAAATTCTGATGATTTTCAGATGTTTTCAGATGTCTAAGACTGATACAAATGGATAGGCATCCTAGGGTAGGGGTGTGATTCTTCAAACAACCATCTTAAAAAGGCACCTTTCCATGATTGCAACAGCAAGTGCACGACCGTGCACTATAGACTTGCACGGCCACTCCAGCCTTGGCGCCAATTTGGAATTTGAACTGGACAACATGCACGGCCGCTCCAAGAATAACTGCACGGCTGCTCTGGCCTGGTTTGGCTCGGCCACTCCACTGATTTGGGGCCATTTTGGCCTGGCTGAGGACAGGTGCACTGCCGCTCCTGAACATAGCGCACGGTCGCTCCAGCTTGGTTTTGGTATGGATGTCTATTTTGAAGTTGTCCCTCTTTCCCTTTTTTGCCATAGTTTTCCCAAAGCATCATTTGTCTCAAGAATTGTATTAAAATCTGTAGAAAATGCTAAAAACATACCAACAAGTGTAAAATCGAAGATATGATACAAATGAAGCTAATTTATACTAAATTAAGATAAAAAGGGAATAAAAACTAAGTAAAAACTAAAGATGAAATGATATAAATGGCTATAGAAAAGTCATTTATCAGTCTACTCTACGATAGAATCTGAATATGTGGCTATAACCGATGCTATAAAAAGGCCATATGGCTTAAAGGTTTAATTTCTGAAATTGGTTTTCTAAATGACAAAGTGATAGTATTTTCTAATAGTCAATCTGACATTCAATTTGGTAAGAATCTTGTTTTTCATGATAGAACTAAGCATATGGATGTTAGATACCATTTCATTCGTGATCTGGTTGCTAAAAATATTGTTTATCTTGAAAAAATTGACACCAATTTTAATCCTTCTGATATGGGAACTAATTGTTTGCCTATTTCAAAATTTCTTAATTGTTTGAAAATTTTGAACTTTGATACTTCGTGTTGATGTTTGTGTTAATTTTTTAGCCAAACATCATCTTCTTAACTTTGTGTAAGTTGGGGTGTCTAGTTTTTGGTTTCCTTCTACGTGTTTGGAATAAAACTAGATTTTTTCCTTCTGTGCCCCCTACTCTTGTGTTGTATCAAGTGCAGAAAAATTGGCGATGATGAGTTTGCCTATATATATGTATTCCTATGAGTGCATCGTGACTTGCACTAATGTGTCATGAACCGACACTTGATCCAAGATAGATAATGTAAGTGTTGGAGGCCCATTGGGGCAACCCACTTTATGAGGGAAAATGCCCAATTTTATTAAGCTCATTTGGCCCATATTCTACGTCGTCAAACTGAATTTGTTTTGACTATGTCAAACTTCTATCCCTTTTGTTGCATCCAATAAACCTAGCTGTGCTATCGTCGGGATTTTTTGTGATCAATCAAGTAAGTCTTCTCCTCATCCTCTTCGTCTGGTATTCTCTCCCTTATCCTAGTCTCTGTTGCAGCCCTATAAATACCCCTTCCCTATCTCTTCAGTCAAAATACACGAGTCTTATACACACAATTTTGAGGTCTTATCTGGTGGTTTATAGAGAGCGGTCAGAGTGCTTTATTTAGAGGTTTTAGGCAAGAAAGTGAGGTTGTTCTGAGTTGTTTTTGGGTCTTCTTCTTCCCCGCTTTTAACTGTTTAGGTGCTCTCCCTCAATAGGTATTTGATTTGTCTCTGTGTGTATGTTTAGACGTGGTTTAAAGAGTGTTGGGGTGGGGTATTGCTGTGGTGTTTCTGCTGGAGTGAGGCTGTGAGCATTGTGAAATTTTTTCCCCTTCACCTTGGATTCAACGACTCGGTTATGGCTGGAAATTGGACGAAGTTTTGAATACATTGGGCATGAGCCAAAATTCGTATTCTCTACATACTTTATTTTCAGTCATTTGGATTGTTTTTTTCTGTTCAGATTTAATTCGAAATTGTTACTGACTTTCTGAAAAATTTTCTTGTGTTCATTTCTTGTTCGTGGATTCTTATCGAGTAACTGGTAAGGTTACTCAACAATTCGATTGAAAAAGCTATCATAATGAGGCCCATCACATTTTAATTGGCGATTGTTGGCATGTTTCCTCCTATGCGGCAAATTCCAAAAAAAATTGGCACCCTAGGGCGGGATGGAAATTTATTTATGAGATGATTTTATTTATCACATAAAGGAGAAAAATCAGTAATTAGAGTTTTATTGTTTAAAAAAAATCTTTTTCTTAGAGCAAAAAAGTTTTTTTTTGAAACTAAAAGAGCCATATTATTATTAACAACAATCTTGTTAGAAGCCTCAATTTGAAATACCAAGGCAAGTACATGTGGGATCTATCCCTCTTTCTTTCTCTCTTCTCTATCTACTCTTTGTCCATCTCTCTATGCTTAAACTTTGTACTATGTTTGTTATCTTGGTAGAAGCCCTAATTTGAAATACCTAGAAATCCCTTTGTCTGATAATCGTTACAATTCTATGTCTCCCTCTATTCTATCTCTCTATGTCCATCTCTTTGCTCAAGATTTATATATTTGTTTTCTTTGTAGAAGCCCTAATTTCACATAACCTAATACCTTTCTCCTTGATAATCATTACATATGTTTAGACCTTACCTCTGATTTGGTTTTTGTTGCAGGAATTTGGTTTATTTGTATCGTGTTTGAAAATAAATTAATAATAGTTTTGTAATGATAGAGTTTGATATTTATTTATTTGTTTAATTTATCATTCATGGTACAATTGATTAGATATGTCGTAAGTTTCTTGAAGTGAAGGTTGTAGCACTTGTTCCTTATGAGTTTGGTTCTAAATTACATACAAATTCATTTTATTTTGTTCTCACATTGCAGTGTAGGAACATGTGATGCCTTTGTTTCTCATGACAAACTTCTTTTTTTCTTAATTCTAGAAGAACTTGTGTGTGAATTTGAGAAAGCAATGACAAAGGAATACTTCGATTGATCAATGTTTACCCAGTTTCTGTTGGTTAACCATGAGTAAGATCATGCGATTGAATTATCTGATCTGAAGTTACAACATAAAGTAGAATTAAAAGAGTTGGAGCGACTTTTTTGTGAGGTTTAACAGATAACAATATACAATATTAATTTTGAGTAGTGATACAGATACTTGATTTTATATAGAAAATGCTTTAGATTATTGTATTGAACAATACTGCCCTAAAGTATTATCCATATTAATTTTTATATGAAATTATGTACATCAATCATTTTCTATAAATTTCTCCACATATTAGCTAATTTGATCATGCATTTCATAAGCAAACATGTATAGTAGTGTTTGTACTTTTCTTAGAGCCACTTGGTGTGCCTTTTAGTTTTCTTGAATTATTATGAGCATTAATGTCTTCAAATTTGATGCATTATCATAAAGTCGATCGATAAATCTCTCGATGTTTACTTTATTATGACCTCTATATGACTGGATGAGGTGGTGGCGCAAGAAGATATACATACCCAAATGTCTCTAAGAATAACATTCATCAATGGTGTTACATGTCGATGGCTGATTTTCTTATATATGTCAAATTATATCTTTTGATGTATGTTTGTTTACATTAGCGATTTTCCCATATATGTCTTGTATATTATTTCATTTTGTTAGTGCTAACACTTGTGTTATCCCTAGTATTGCATTTTGCGTTGCATATTATATTGGTAATATTGCTACATTCTAAATCACAAAAATAAAGTGTTGTTAATAATAATTTGTCTATATTTTAGTGTTGTTGGAAGTACATTTTAACATGTCAAAACTAACAAGAAGTGGAGCTACATTTATGGAAGATTGTGGAACAAAGGAAGTTACACATAAATGTTAATTTATGTGTAAATGTGTGCAGCTCAAGCAAGTTGTTGAAGATTTATCTCAACAAATATCTGAAGAGATTGAGAGTACAAACACTGAAAGCTTAGGATTATAAGAGACGAGCATAGGAAAACTCGGTCCTCCTGCAAAAGGAATAGTGGAGCTACAGATGGGAAAGTAGTTCCACTACCCACACAAGGAGGAATTTTGGCTACTTGGTGTAGGCACCACATCTATTGATGGAGGAAATCTCTCTCTTATTAAAATTACCTAGCATGTGCACTAGTTTATCAATGTAGTAATATGCACAAAGCAAGGGTCAAATCCACAGAGACGAGTGTGGAACAAGTTTATTTTATTAATACAAGAAATAAGAAAAGGGGTTTTTAGATTTGTTTGATTATTAATCCTAAGAAAGCAATAAATAAAACAATTAAAGAAATCAAGAAGACAAGAGATTCATGGATTGGGGATCATAACAATTGTCTCTTTATGCTTTTTAAATCATGTAAAAAGAATTCAATCTCATTCTTGGGTTCATTCACCAATATCTAGAGTTAAGATGTTAATATCTTTCGTGAAGTCGATAAGAACATTAAAACCCTAATATCTCTATATTGTTTATATATTCCGTGGAGTCAATATAAACATTCATGGAAATTCAATTAATAACACAAGAACATAATAACCTAGATTCATTGATTTCCGTAAAGTTATCAATTAAATCCAATCTTCTCAACAATGGTCAATGTATAAATCATCCATGTAAGTGAAACAATTTATAACCAAATAAATTCAATGACCAAAAGTATCTTAATCGTACAATTGAAGCCAAAGAATAATATTAAAGAATGTTGAGAGAGCAAGAATGAGAAAGAGATATGAAGAATTAAAACCCTAGCATAAAGATTCAATTGTTACTTACATAATCTAATATGTACAAGAGAAAAAGAGAGATTAAGAGATAAGAGGAGAAAAAGAGAGATGAGAGCTACAAAAACTTGTCTAGGGATCCTTTATATAGTAGGAGGGAAGAGGGATTCCTAATTTACAGCCAAAGGAGGTCAATTCATAGTCAAATTTGGATTTTGCTGAAATCCGTCACAAATCTGTCACTATTCTGTTGGAAAATGCCTTTTTATTCTGTGACGGCGGTCGCCCTGACTTTCTGGCCAAATGGCGTGGCCGCTCGGCCCTTGGGCGCTGTCGCTCTTGGCCACGGCCTTGTTTTCTTGGCCACCCTCGGCCACACTGCTCCTGTCTTATGCCTTGGCCCAATTTTCTCGGCCAGCTGCAGTTCTGTGCCCATGCCTTGGCCGGCCACCTCTATTCTTGGCCTAGCACTGCCGGCCAGCTTCCTCATTTCAGCTACATCCCTTCTTTTTCCAGTTAATTACAATTTAGCCCCTAAACTTAATAATACCAGTTTACTCCCTAATTTTTCATAATTGCAATTTGGTCCCTGAACTTCCAAAACAAGCTTATATCCTCCTTTTTCTGCCTAATTGCACTTCAACCCATGTAATTTCAAAACACTAACAAAGCACATTAAATTCCCAAGGTTTTGAGTATCAAATAAGTTTGGAAACATATCTTTTGGATGGGTAAAACCACATCCATCAAATACCCCCAAATTTATCTTTTGCTCGTCCTCGAATAAAACAAAACTAAAACAAAATAAAAACTAACTAACTAATTAAAACAAATAAAATATTTTTGGGATTGTTCAATTCATATAATAAGTTGTTGGCCAAACAAAGTCTCAGATCTTTACAACACACATAATCTATAAGTATCATCATGAACATGTGATTATATTTACATGGATGTATCTAACTTATAATTTCTCCACCACATAATGATAATATGAATGAAATATGAGAGACCAATTTTACCAAAATAAGATATTTTATAGCGTCACTTGTGTCATGCTCTAAATCAATGATGATAAGATAAATTTATACACAAGGCCACTCATATGCATGTTTAAACACAACTGTCAACCCGGCTACTCTTTAGGGATCAAATATGGCTTTATGGCTCGTAATGTATCGCGAAAATTGCGGACTAGGTTAACGATTACAAAAGAAGGTAAGGACATAAGAAGTCAAGTAGTGAAACTAGGATGTCTTCATCATACATCCTCACTTTGAAATTTGTCACTCTGCTCTATGCCAACCCATTGATTCAACCTCAAACTTATAATTTTGCATACTTAACACTTGAGGTTGATCACCTTTCTTTCCTTTTGGTCACTTTCTGTAGCGATGCGTGAATTTTTAACATTTTTTGAGTCGCCACTTATTATTTATTTAGGAAAAACAATAAGAAAAACCTTTTTGATTTTAAAGAGATTTGAGGGTTCGGGGGTTAAGTTATGGAATGGGTAGGTCAAGGAGCATCCATTCCACCCAATCCGAAGATCGGTCTTGCCAATCAAGTATTATCAATCTTTTCAATTAATTAAATAAGAACAAGAAAACCCTAATAAATTTCTTGATTAGGAATGTCAGATTCTATGCTTCGAGATCACCTCCATGAATTGAAGCGACTCTAGGCTAATCCTTTTGATGGGATTACACAAATCTAAAAGCCAATAGAGAGGTTGAGAAGAAGAACGTAAAAAGATAGGAATTCACCTTGTGTTTAGGGAGTATTCGATTTAGAACGTGGTTCTAAGATGGATTCTCGGTCGAGAAGTTATTCGGGCAGAGTTTCGACTCAATATGAGAGTCAAATCTTGATGCGGACAAAGCTTTGCCTCAATCCTTGATTCGGGCTTTGATGTTTGTTGATCAACAGGGTTGATAGACAAACTTTAGGTGATTTTAGGGTGATTTTGTAGGAATCTTTCAGGGAGAGAAACCAACAAAATGTGTGTGTTGTATGTTTTTGATCATGGATCGGGGACCTCTGATATACTGAAAGTCATCAAGTATTTATAGGGGTTTAAAAGGTAGAGGTGGAGAGGTAAAATACCCCTAGGAAGGTTCCAGAACTCAGATATGATTGGAGAACCGGATTAGATGATGTTTATCAAGAAAAGAGTTTGAAACAGAGAAGGATTGTGATTCTGCACATCCTGTCGAGGGGATGTCTCGTGTGAGACAACTAGTCGGTTGACTATTTTGTCCTCTTCAGTTATTCCGTTAGTCAGTTAGGTCCAAAACTAACGAAGTTAGTTAGAAACTTAACAAAACATGACGAAACTGATATGCTTTTATCAAAACATAAAAGAGAGACAAAGAGTAGTGTAATCATGTATTATTGGTTCAGAATGGGGTGTCTACAGAGCCCCTCGGCGACAGGTCTTATGAAAGAAGAAGTGTCGTCGATAGAAAAGACATCATTCTGAATATTGGGATGGTCGTGCCGCACGGCTGCCTACGTATCTCTAAGAGAGAATCAGACCAAACGTAGTTTGACTCTAAAACACTAAAAAGGCTATTTTAGATATTTTGAAAAGCATTTTTTTGAAAATCAAAGAGGGATTTTTTTGAAAAGGTAAAATCATAATGAGGAATCAAAGACTTGACCCAATTCTGATGATACCCGGTTTGTTGATGAAGTTGTTGAAGTGCGCCGCCCGAGGTTACTGACGTAGCTGTTGTTGCCGAGGTCACGGATTTTGTTGTCATTGCCGAGGTCACGGACTTTGAGGTTTGCTGCAATCGCAGACTTTGTTGACGTTTCCGAGGTCACGGACTTTGAAGTTTGCTGCGGTCGCAGACTTTGTTGACGTTGTCGAGGTCACGGACTTTGATGTTTACTGCGGTCGCAGACTTTGTTGATGTTGCTGAGGTCACGGACTCGAAGTTTACTGCCGTCACAGACTTTTTTGGTGTTGCCGAGGTCACGGACTTTGAAGTTTGCTGCCGTCACAGACTTTGAAGTTTATCGGTTGAGGTGGAGGTTCTGTTGGCCCCTGTAATGCAAGGATATATGCATGATGGTCTCCGATGGACCCGAATGATTCTTACCTTTCTGTACCTGTTAGCACATAAAGATTCCAAGTAGATTTTCCAGATTTTAGTTGTTTAACTGGACTTATGTGGTGGTCTCCACGTCTGTTCGTGTAAATGGCCAGTCGGACATTTTGGTGGTGAGTTTATATATGAGATATATGGTATATGGATATGTAGGAACATTTGTATGGATTTATATTTGATATGGGTGAACTATATGAGCGAACTTGTGTTTGACAAGTTGGGACCAAGTCAAGTTTTCCAGAATCTGTTGCTAGTCAGCAGGGCTGAATTTCAATGAGTAACCTTGTGTGAGCACATCTATGCCTGTTTGAGAATTTTCATTCTTACTTCTCCTTTGAGTCATGTCTCTAGGAGGCAAACGATTACAAATTTGTCGACTGTCGTAATGGCTTTATGTCTAAGGCCCTTTGCTGTCTCAAGCCCCAAGATGCTTGCAAGTGGTAGATGACTTTTGTGAACAGGCTTGTGAAGCTGCTCTCTTGATTTGAAGATGATCAAAGAAGACTCTCCTTGTTGATTTGATTTGAAGAGGATCGAATGACATCCGATGAAGAAGGTCGAAGGATAGTCTCCCTTTGTCCTTTAATTTTTTTTCTTAGTGACGCACCCTGGTTTTTGCCTAGACCACCCTTTCGGGTTTTCAATCTAGCTGGCATCTCTTTTGCGTCTTTTTATTTTCTCTTTTTTTGTGCTCTAACTTTTGCCTAGGTCGCTCTTTACGAGTTTTCAACCTAGCAAGCCTTTTTTTTGAAAAGTATGTGTACTCGAAGAGGACAGAAGAATCTCATTAATGAGAAAGATGAGATCTCAAGTTTAGTTGAGGAGAGACGGACTCTATTTTTGGAAGGTGATCCAAGCATTGATTCTTTGAAGAAGTGTATTCTCTAATGATGAGAGCGAGAAGCAAAGAGGAAAGCTCCTAAAGCAGATTTGATTATTTTGAAGAGTCGAAGTAGAGATTGACTAGGGGAGGAAAGGTTAGGAAGCCCCAGTTTTGATGCTTGGATTTCAAGAGTGTGTATGAGAGTGGCTAACAGGAAGCCCCTAGACTCGACAAGAAACTCTACTTGGCTCAAAGATCTAGAAAAGTTATTCTACCTTTTAATGAATCGTGCATCATCTAGAAATTTCTAAATAAGTTCGAGAAGAAAGCCAATCATTAGTATGACTTAAGGGTAAACATTGGTACTGAAAGTCTTCTTCACTTGTAGGAGGATATTGAGGAATCTTCTTTTCTTTTGTTGGTATCGCTTGACTCCTCTTCTTTATGGGAGAGTCCTTCATTCATTTGAGGTTTCACCTTTGTTGTGGGGGGTGATGAAAGCTTGAGAGTTTTTTTTTCTTTTTTTTGTACTCTCAAAGCTTTGAATTGAGTAGCCCCACTCTTCTTGGAATGAAGGTTGACAACAACGCTTTTGGCTTTCTTTGTTTGTTGACCTTTAACTTTCAGTAGGGGAAATGTTTAGCCCTTAAGCTTCCTAAGGATAAATTTCTTCTTAAACTCGCTTAGAAGTCTCTATTTTTTGCGATGATTTAGGGAATGGATGGTCCATTATTTTGTATGAATTGAATGATACTCATGAGGTAAAACAACCTTAGGGAAAGTGTTTAGGAAAAGAAAATTACTTTGATTAATCGAAGAAATTGAAACAGACTCGATAGTTTAGAGGACACAAACTAGAGGAGGTGAGGAGTACAAGAAAGACAGAATGACTCTTCGAGTTCATACTTGAAAATTTAAAACCTAATCTACTTCTATCAAAGGAGAAAGGGAGAGGATAGTTGCAGCCCCAAAGCGGTAAGTGTAGATTTCTTCTCGGAGCTTCATCTTCTTCATGGATTGCGAGGGAGAGGATTGGTGATGACGTTGGGATGTTCTAACTCTCCATTGTCAAAGTGGTCTTGGATGATGTCCTTCAAGTGGTGGCAAGTGTTGGTGTCGTGGCCGGTGAAGTTGTGGTACTTGCAGAATAAGTGATGAGCATGATTTGGACCCATATCCTTAGGAGGACCACCTTCCCTTGGCTTGATCTTTTCATTTTTGACAAGCACATCAAAGAGTTCTTCTTGAGTGATTCCTTCAATTTTGTCATAGTGTCTCTTTTTCTTTTCAGGAGGAGGAACAGCAGAATACTTGCCGGTGTTGGAGCGGTTGAATGCAATAGCGTTGACTGAAGCATCCTTACTTGTGGTGGTTTTGTTGAAGCGGAAAGTGCTTTCCTTTTTTTTGCTTTTTAGGAAGTCATCAATCCTAATTCCGGACTCGTGGAGTTCATTGAAACTAGGAAAGTAGTTGCCGGCGAGATTCTCTTGAAATTCATCACGGAGGTATTGAAGGAAGATGTGGATTTGCTCTTTGAGAGTAGGCCTTTCAACAATTTCAGTAAGTTTGAGTCTCCATCTACGAGCAAATTCAACGAAGGACTCATTTGCATGTTGCTTGGTTTGTTCAAGACCCCTCCTAGTAGGGCGGTAAGTGGAGTTATCTTCAAACTGACTTTGGAAGACTAAACATGCAGACGACCAATCAAGCCTTATAGTCGTAGGAAGAGACATATACAAATCCCTTGCAGCACCCTCCAAAGTTTGGGAAAAGCATTGGGCCAAGATTGTGTTATCAACGCCCATTGGAAGCATGGCCCAAGTGTAGGTCTCAACATGAGCTCGAGGACAGGTAGTACCATTGAACTTGGAGATATCGGGTGTCTTGTACTTGTGAGGAAACTTGGTGATGGATTGTTGAAGAGCATCGGGATCAAAGCAAGTTTCTTCTCGAGATAGTTCTTAGTAACATGGTCACCAAGTTTAGTAGTTTCACCACTGCCTTCTTTCTTGGTTTTAGCACCCTTGGAGGTATTTTCCTCATCATCGGAGGAGGATGAATCAGATTCTTCCTTTTTCTTGCTTGACTTCTTGGGTTTCTTATTCTGTTTGGTGTAGGATTCCTCTTTATCGGAGGAGGATTCCTCTTTCTGCTTTTGTTTTCTGCCTTTCTTGACTTTCATGTCGTGGAGCTCTTGCATGAGGGCGGCCATTTGGGCATTTTGCTCATCAATTTTCTTACTTTGTTCATCCATCTTAAGTAGGGCTTCGATGAGTTAGGCCTTAGCTTCGCTGATATCGGTCTCGGTGGTAGAGGGAGAAGCAGACATCGTGTCGAGCTTTGGTGAAGAACCTAGACGTGTAGCAACCGTGTTAAGCCATGATCGAGTCCCAGCAAGTCAGCTGAATAGGGTTTATGAAGGCTTGAAGGTTTGAAGGTTTTGGCCAAAACACGAAAAGACCGAACACTTATCTCGCACGGGACAAGCAGTCTCGCGCGAGATAATACCACGGAAAGTCACAATTTTTCTGATTTTAATCCTAATTTTGGTCGGACAGAAAATCCGTTTTGGGGGTTTCTAGCATTCGAAAACCAAACCTAAGGACCTAGGGGTCGGAGTAATCTCAAGTAACATCGAGTTTTGTGCAATAATTTTGGTGAGAAATTTTTCTCTTTAGGGGCAAATCCGTAGGGACAATCATAGGGACATTTCCGAAGGGACAAATCCGAAGCGGCATTTTATTGATTTCTTTTCCATGGTTTATTGCACAAAATGAGATATTGACAAGGGATTACAAGGACTCCAAGATCAAGTGACCGGTCACAGAGTGTCCTAAAAAGTCAATGTACATGATATGTGGCGATGCAGGGCTGGAAGGCTAGGCTCCCCGCGATATGACAATCTAGATGGATTGAATACGCGGAGTGGGATGATCCAACTTCGGAGAGATCGGCGACTAGGTGGTTACCGTCATCCGTCCTTAGTGTGGGTCCCGGGTTTATAAGGGGTATGTAGTGCAATGACAGATATAATATGAGTGCGCGTGTGTGATAGTCAATCTAGGTGATAGAGTAAAATAAAAAGTTTTATTTTTTTGAAAACTAAAAGAAAAACAGATAGTGGCCGCACCAAGTGGTTGCCTACGTTTCTCCCAAATTAGGAAGACTCAGGCCGTCGTAGTTCCACTTAAAGGAGAGAGAGAAATAAATAAATAAATTAATTAATTACAACTCCCGAATCCTCCATGGACCGGACTTTAAATAAAAAAACCAATCGCACGCAGGTATATAGTTCAAGTAATTAAAATTATTTTACCCTGCAAAATAGAGTTAGCACAAGCAAAATATAAATAACATTTATTTTGATTTTTCTGGAATCTATTTTGAAAGTTTTCTGAAACTGTTTGTTTTTTTTAATAAGGTCAAACCCTTAGGACAAGTCAACCAAGCAAAGGAAAAGCAAAAGTCCCATGTCAGTCAGGCGGCTGACTTCTTTTATTATTATTATTTTTTTTGATTTTGACAAAGTTTGGGAAAAGTCAAATGACCTAATCCCATTTATCACTTTGTACAGTTTGTTCCATGCGCCGCCAAACAGGTTTTTCACGCCGAATAGTAATCTCGCGCGGGATTACAATATCCCGCGCTGGATAAACAGTCACACAGTAATTTTTTTGACAAAAACAGTGCAGAAAAATTCCGAAAAATCCAGAAAAATCAAATTTTTACAGAAAAATAAAAAGATTAATAATACTCAATTGTGCGCAAGTCTAACCCTCTTAATTAATTTTCCCCAGCGGAGTCGCCACTGTAGCGATGCGTGAATTTTTAACATCTTTTGAGTCGCCACGTATTATTTATTTAGGAAAAACAACAAGAAAAACCTTTTTGATTTTAAAGAGATTTGAGGGTTCGGGGGTTATGTTATGGAATGGGTAGGTCAAGGAGCATCCATTTCACTCTATCCGAAGATCGGTCTTGCCAATCAAGTATTATCAATCTTTTCAATTAATTAAATAAGAACAAGAAAACCCTAATCAATTTCTTGATTAGGAATGTCGGATTGTATGCTTCGAGATCACCTCCATGAATTGAATGGACTCTAGGCTAATCCTTTTGATGGGATTACACCACTCTAAAAGCCAATAGAGAGGTTGAGAAGAAGAAAGTAAAAAGATAGGAATTTATCTTGTGTTTAGGGAGTATTCGATTTAGAACGTGGTTCTAAGATGGATTCTCGGTCGAGAAGTGATTCGGGCAGAGTTTCGACTCAATATGAGAGTCAAATCTTGATGCGGACAGAGCTTCGCCTCAATCCTTGATTCGGGATTTGATGTTTGTTGATCAAAAGGGTTGATAGACAAACTTTAGGTGATTTTAGGGTGGTTTTAGGGTGATTTTGTAGGAATCTTTCAGGGAGAGAAATCAACAAATTGTGTGTGTTGTGTGTTTTCGATCATGGATCTGGGATCTCTGAAATACTGAAAGTCATCAGGTATTTATAGGGGTTTAAAAGGTAGAGGTGGAGAGGTAAAATACCCCTAGGAAGGTTCCAGAACTCAGATATGATTGGAGAACCGGATTAGATGATGTTTATCAAGAAAAGAGTTTGAAACAGAGAAGGATTGTGATTCTGCACATCCTGTCGAGGGGATGTCTCACGCGAGACACGTATGTCTCGTGCGAGACAACTAGTCGTTTGACTATTTTGTCCTCTTCAGTTATTCCGTTTGTCAGTTAGGTCCAAAACTAACGAAGTTAATTAGAAACTTAACGAAACATGACGAAACTGATATGCTTTCATCAAAACATAAAAGAGAGATGAAGAGTAGTGTAATCATGTATTATTGGTTCAGAATGGGGTGTCTACACTTTCCACTTCAACATTAGAGAGGGCAAGGCTTTTCAGATTTTTTTATTTTTTATTTTATTTTTTTCTTTTCTATGCACATATATATATCACGAAGAATGTGCATTTAGATACTCTGCTCAAGCCCGTCTTTCCAATACATTCATAACCCTTTTCTTTCTTTTCATGACCACTGTCCACCCTTGATTTTCCAAACATCACCCACAATTCCCATTGATTCCCTAGTTTCACTTTCTTGAAAAGGTGAGAAAATAGTGTATAAGTTAAAAGGGTAGGTCAATGAGGGTATAAAAGAAGGCGAATGGTGGTCTAAGATAACCTCTCACTTTGTGAAAGATTCCATTCTTTTTAAAGCTCAAAAGGGGTTCTAGAAGAAATTTTTATAAGTGATTAGAAAGTTAAAGGCTCATAAATAGGGTTCAAAGAAAATAGTCAAATATCACGTCCCAAATAGCCTAATTGATGTGTTATTGACAGTCATGTAAACATGTTCTAGGGATCCCAAGAATGCCAAAGTGATCCTATAAAGATCTCCTAAATTGGTAACAATGATCAAGAAACATAGCATGGAAGTGAAAGGTGGAGTAATCATACTTTACATGTTGCAATGTAGTTATATCCCCATATTGATAATAACACTCAATATTTTAAAATTAAAGCACTCTCAAATCATCATGAATTCTTGCCAACATCCCAAAATATGAAAAGAACAAAATTTTTAAATTTTTCTATTTTTTTGAAGGGTGACACTATATACACTCCCCTATAAATCCACAAACTCGGATAAATATCTATCCCCAAACTTAAAACATGCTATGTCCTCATAGCAAAGAGAACTAAAACATGCCTAGGGTTCAAAGGATGATATGACACAACACGACAAAATAAATAAAGCAAATAAAACATAACTACTTGGGTTGCCTCCCAATTAGCGCATTTGGTTAAGGTCGTTAGCCCGACTGTTGTTTACGTTTGGACTTCACTTTTCGTCCTTTGACCCACTTCATGGTTTCACGGGTCCTTATTTTCAATTCATGCCCCATATATATTCCTCGAGCTTTGATATTATTTTCTGCCCAAGGGAATTTTTGACGTTTCAATTTTTTGGGCTTCTCCTCTTTCAATCCTTCGCCACTTTCTTCACCATAAAAAATAGGTGGAGGTACAAGAATGATGGAGAAATAATCTTTCACACTTTCGATGGGATGGAGAACGTCTTCATTGAGGCATTTTTCGTTAATTTGGTCGGTCCCAACCTCATCAACATAAATGCCCTAATCATCTTTTAATGTCTCTTACACCCCATCTTCTTCACAATCAGCATATTCATCAACAACATCACTAGCAGGAGGCGGAGAGAGAATTAGTAGTTCATCACTAATGGAAGCATCCTCCCATTCATAAAGTTCAAGTTGGATAGAACTAGTATCTCGGTCACAACCTCTCAATTCCTCTACTAGTTTAGTAACTTGTGCTTCCAACCTAGCTATGGCTGCACCTAATTGCTGTTTTTGTTGACGATTTTCCTCCTTCAAACTTGTCAGAGTCTATTCCCATAATTGCTTTTTAGGTTGCGGTGAATCATAATAATGTGGGTCAAGATTGTTCCATGCCTGGCTTGAATGGTTTCCCCAGTCTTGATTGTAAGAATTAGGAAAAGGACTATATTTTTGTTGCCTTGGCTGGAATAAACTCCTTTCTTACACCTATGGAGAATACTCATGAAAATATGTCCTAGATGGACAATCATTAGTAGCATGAGAGTATAATCCACAACATGAACATGCATCTTGTATTATATTAACAGTAGGCGGAAGAAAATTATTTACACTAAAAAGAAACTAATAAAAGAAAACTATTTACAATACACTAACAAAATTAACTTGTTCGCAACACAAGTCCTCGGTAACGGCCCCAAAAACTTGTTGGAGGAAATCTCCCTCTTATTAAAATTACATAGCAAGTGCACTAGTTTATCAATGTAGTAATATGCACAAAGCAATGATCGAATCCACAGAGACGAGTATGGAACAAGTTTAGTTTATTAATGCAAGAAGTAAGAAAAGGGGTTTATAGATTTGATTTATCATTAATACTAAGAAAGCAATAAATAAAACAATTAAAGAAATCAAGGAGACAAGAGATTCATGAATTGGAGATCATAACAATTGTCTCTTTATGCTTCTTAAATCATGTAAAAAGAATTCAATCTCATTCTTGGGTTCATTCACAAATATCTAGAGTTAAGATGTTAATATCTTCCGTTAAGCCGATAAGAACATTAAAACCCTAATATCTCTATCCTATTTATATATTCTGTGGAGTCAATATAAACATTCAAGAGATTCAATTAAGAACACAAGAGCATAAGAACCTAGATTCATTGATTTCCATAAAGTCATCAATTTAATCCATTCTTCTCAACAATGGTCAATGTATAAATCATCCATGTAAGTGAAACGATTTATACCCAAATAAATTCAATGGCCAAAAGTATCTTAATCATAAAATTGAAACCAAAGAATAATATTAAAGAATGTTGAGAAAACAAGAATGAGAAAGAGATAGGAAGAATTAAAACCCTAGCATAAAGATCCAATTGTTAATTACCTCAATCCACGAATCAAAATAAATTAGCCTCGAATGGACATTAAAATAAACAAATCTTGTTCATGAATCTTCAAAATAAATAAAACCTAATCTAATATGTACAAGAGGAAAAGAGATATTAAGAGATAAGAGGAGAATAAGAGAGATGAGAGCTAAAACTTGTCTAGGGATCCTTTATATAGTAGGAGGGAGGAGGGATTCCTAATTTACAACCAAAGGAGGTCAATTCCTAGTCAAATTCTGATTTTGCTGAAACTCGTCACAAATTTATCACTATTCTGTTGGAAACTGCCTTTTTATTCTGTGACAGACCAAATCCGTCACATATTTCCATCACAATGTCCCAGGCGCTTTCGCCCTGCCTTGGCCGCACGGTCGCCCTGACTTTCTGGCCAAATGGCGCGGCCGCCCAACCCTTGGGCACGGTCGCTCTATGCCACGACCTTGTTTTTTCGGCCACCCTCGGCCACATTGCTCCTGGCTCATGCCTTGGCCCCAATTTTCTCGGCCAGCTGCAGTTCTGTGCCCATGCCTTGGCCGGCTACCTCTATTCTTGCCCCAGCACTGCTGGCCAGCTTCCTCACTTCAGCTACAGCCCTTCCTTTTACAATGAATTGCAATTTATCCCCTGAACTTTATAATACCAGTTTACTCCCTAATTTTCCATAATTGCAATTTGGTCCCTGAACTTCCAAAACAAGCTTATATCCTTTTTTTTCTTCCTAATTGCACTTCAACCCCTGTACTTTCAAAACACTAACAAAACACATTAAATTCCTAAGGTTTTGAGCATCAAATAAGCTTGAAAACATATTTTTTATATGGGTAAAACCACATCCATCATCTATTAAGCCTATATAAGTGCAAGTTTATTGCAACAACATATCACATAATTCACAAGCAAAGATTTCACTAAGAGTGAACACACCCTCAGAGCATTGTCATGAGTATTGCCAACACTTCATCTAACATCAATGAGCTAAGTGTTTAAGCTTTCACTCTTTGAGTGTTTCTGAGTGTGAGGTAAAGTGTTGTTATAGAAGAGTGTGTTCTAGAGTATTCGTTCCATAATACTTTGATGTATAGTTATTAGGAACTTTCTGCCTTGTATTAAAAGTATACCTTTATCTAAAGGTCTTCGCCTTCTGGCATCCTCAAGTTACATTTATATAACTTGAGAAAAATTTTCTAGCTCTTGTGTGCTTTAAATTTATGCTGCAAAACTCTTTTCAAAACTATTTAAAGAATTTAAGTTCGTTGTATTGTCGTCAAACAATGTTATCGATGGTATTACCAATACTTGGGATAACACTTGTGTTTTTTTTACTTGTCTAAGCCATTGACACTTTCAATTGGCATAAGAGTCGACACTTGATACACTAAGTGTTCGACAATTGTTGTCATGGCTTTGGACCTTGCTAATCCAACTCTAGGGAGACTTTATGTTCTTTATACGTATTTAAAGACTCTTTTGTGTCTGTGCATCAAATTAATTGATGTTTGGGCATTGAGATCTATTAATAATGTCCTTCATATAGAAAATTCACTGATAAGTTTAGCACCTAATCTAACCAAGTTGGGTCTCAAACAACTCGAGTCGTTCAATGTCTTAGATAACACTCAACAAGTATAATTCATTAAGCGTTTCTAACCCTGTATGCTTTTATGGTTCTGTTAGTGTTGATACACGAAGCTCACATGAGGAGGATTTACGCAAGGATGAGCTCATTGATAGGTTGAAAGATCTCTACGAGGCACTTTTCAAAGAATGGAAGAATGAGCATAAGATGGTACTGATCTTAACCAAGGATATCCATAAGCTAAAAGGCTCTTTGACTCAGCTAAAGGTGCAATTAAAAAAAAAGATGGGGAGATTGACAAGGTCAAGTGCAAATTGAGGCTAGCCGAGACCACCTTCAAAAAACTCAACATGGGGTCATCCAAATTGGATGAGATGCTCAACTTGAGTAATCCAATCAAAACAGGTATTGGATTCAAAATTCATTTGATAAATTCATTTTTACCTTATTTAATGAGGAACAAAAAAATTGTTTTTGTTAAAGAACATAAAAAAGAAAAGTCTTGTTCTTTAACCAACACCCGAGATAACACTACCGGTTAGAAAGATAGAAAATTCAAAAAGAAAGTTTGGCCTTTCAAACCTAATATGAAATATAATGTTGTTTATTCTACTTTGAGAACTAATTTCTCAGGTTCATGGTACTTTGATAGTGGTTGTTCATATCATATGGCGGGAACAAAAATATTCTTGAAAGATTATGAACCTATTAAAAGAGGCTTCGTGTCTTATGGAGGTGGAGGAAAGATCAAGATACTAGAGAAAAGAACACTCGATGTTGCCGGATTCCCTGCCTTAAAGAATGTCTTGCACGTTGATGGATTGGTGGCTAATTTGATTAGCATTAGCTAGCCGTGTGATGACAACTTGAAGGTAAAATTTAATAAGAACACTTGTAAAGTTTTTGATCATTCTAAGACTTGTGTTATGACAGGAACTAGATCAAGTGACAATTGCTATCTTGTTGGTGAACAACAAGTATGCAACATGGCAAAGATGGATGATACAATTTTGTGGCATCAACAGTTGGGACATCTCCATTATAGAAATATGGATAATATTGTTAGTTTTGAAGCCGTTAGAACTCTTTAAACTGGATCTTAAAGATAAATTTGTGTGGGGATTGCCTTAAAGGTAATCAAACCCATGTTGCCCAACACCAAGAGCAAAACTCTGCAACAACACATTGTTTTAAGCTTTTTTACTTGGACTTGATAGGTCTAATTGAGGTAGATAGCCTGGGAGGTAAGAGTTATTCTTATGTATTGTGGATGATTGTTCTAAATTTACTTGAATCTACTTTTTAAGAGTAAAATCTGAAACTTTTGATAATTTTAAATTCTTACATTCCAAAATAAAAAACATGTTTTTCTCACTTATTTTTCGTATAAGATCTAATCATGGAAAAGAATTTGACAATGTTTCATTCTCTACATATTGTGAGAAAAAGAGGATTCAACATGAATTTTTAACCTCTAAAATTTTCCAACAAAATTGGGTGGCCGAAAAGAAAAATATGATCTTTCTAAAATGGCTCATGTCATGATATTTTCCAAAAGTATTTCAAAAAGATTTTGGACTCAAGCGTTGAACACGGCTTGTCACATTTCTAATAGAGTTTTTCTAAGACCTGGTACAACAATGACACCCTATAAAATTTCGAATGTGAAGAAGCCTAATGTTTATTATTTCTATGTCTTTGGGTGTGTTTGTTTCATATTGAATGAGCGAAATCATTTAGGTAAGTTTGACTCTAAGAATTATAAGACAATTTTTCTTGGATACTCTTAAAATTGTCATGCATATCTTGTGTATAATTGAGATTGAGAATTTTTCAAGAATATGCAAATTTTTTGTTTGATGATTTGGCTAGCGTTGCAGGTGAACCAACTGTTGTAGACACTTTTTTAATATTATTTGAACAACTTGAAGGATCTATTGGAGGAAGTTTTATCTCGAATGTTGGTCCCTGAGTTGGGTCTGGTGTTGGACCAAGTGTTACCACAATTAAGGCATCACATGAGATAACACTAGAGGTCAGTCCAAGTCCAGAACCTGAAAATGATGAGAACTTAAATGGAGTTAATGATCAAGTGAAGAGATATCCCCCTTTAAGAATTCAAAAGAATCATCAATAACCCAAGTGATAGGGGAAGTAAACGAAGGGATACAAACAAGACATAAGGCATCGGTAATTATCGTGACATGGCAAAATATACTAAGGTATTCCATTATTGTTTTGTATCTAAACTTGAGTCGAAAATGGTTGTTAATGAATTACAAGATGAATTTTTGATTCAAGTTTTTAATCATGAGAGATTTTCTAGCTTGGAAAAATCTCTTGGTCTTCATTTCATTTAAAACCTCTGATTTTTTTGTAGTTGTACGTTATGTTTTATTAATTTTTGTTTCTTTATTTCTTTTATTTAAGAAAAAAAATTTGTTTAATTTTTTAAAGTCTTTTATAGTGGCACATGCTGAACTTTTTGTTCTAGTATGAGTTTATACTTAGGTTAACATGTTGAGTTCACCTTTGTGCTTGAAGCGACAAAATCACTAATAAATGAATTGATATTTAATAGGAAAATGTAATTAAAAATACTCCTTAAGTAACTTGGGGTAAGATGTTCGCTGCGATGATGCTTCCTTGCTAAATAAGAGTATAATATGTTGGTTTTATACTTAGTATTAGGGACATGGAGCTCACTATTACAGTGTACCCTACCTGAAAGGTATAAATCCAATATATAACTTTACACTTTAATTCAAAACTCTGGGAACGGAGCTCACTACTATGATGCTTCCTTAAAAATAAAATAGGTGTAAATATTACTTAAATTGCCTATGTGCTGATAATTAAAGTTTCATATATATTGAGATATATCAAGGGGATCCCATTCAAATATTTTATCTTAGGTGTTGCCCAACATCGCTAGTAACACATTAATATGTGCTACATTTATTATTATTTATTCTTCATTTTCAAGATTCTTTTAATTAAATTTTGAATTTCAAAAAGTCTATATAAAGATTAGAGTTTTTGAAATCACATGTTTTTAAAAAAATTCCTAAGTTTTAGCTTTCTAATGATAATTAAGATTTTTCGCTTATTTTGAAGTTCAAATTAATTTGAAGTTGATTCCTAAGTTTGAAAGATCTTTCTCGGTGCTGGTTGGGGATTTTGTTTTTGGTTAGGATTGTTTCTGGCTAAAAATTAGAAACTAGAATGGGGGGTAGGTTTTCGGTAGAAGCCTAAATCTGTCACATCCTAATTTTTACTCCCTAAGTTTCCTTAATAACTCCCTTTCTCCACCGTCACTTTATATCTCCCTCTCAATCTCTCATCTTCCAAAATTAAACATTCCATCTTCATCTTCTACCTTCCCAAATTCTCTTCCATGGCTTCTCTTTCAAACAATTCCCCAAATCCTTCTCCAATGGAAATTTTTCCTCTTGCTGCCTCGAGTGCTGCCTCAAGTGATGCCTCGCCTATAGAAATATTATCGCCGGTAACACCTTCAACATCACCGACCCTAGACTTTGTTGTTGCTAACCCTCTTCCTTCTCCTGTCCGAATGGTACTCCCTGAAGCTTCTCCGCGTCAAGAGCTTACTCTAGCACTCCCCAAGAAAAAGATGAAGTGCAAAATTGAGTCCTCTTCTTCCACGTCTCAACAATCGGCTAGGCGACATTGAAAAGGCTAAGGTCCCTGTCAAATCCAAAGGGTGCTCCTTCCAGCACTTCTGTTGATCCCATAGACATTCTGGATAAAAAAAATCAAGTGAGTCTCTCGATGTATCTTCTGAAATCACTCGAATGAAAATTACAAAGAGATCAAGGACCAATCTTCGTCTTCTGATGAAGAAGAAGAATTGGATGATAAAGTGCCACTAGCTAGAGCTCATACATTGTTATTTAAGAGAATGCATATCCAACAAAGTGTGCCTCTAGTGCTGCTGCAGCAGAGACAACACCAGAACCAACACATGCAAAAACATCCTCCACCATATCTGAACTAACACATGAGGTATCACCATACTCTCTCACTCTTTCTCAAGAATCTGATGATGAATTTGAATCTTTTGGGGTTCTACGAATAGCCTTTCCTCTCAGATGATTTTTTTGTGAGGGAAATTTGGTAAAATGGGAAGAGGAATCTGAAAAAAAGGTTTTGAAGTTTCTTGAGGATAGAAACTTTTTGACTACGGTTACTCAGGTTTCTAAGTATATAGAGAGTGTGGCGAGGAATTTTTATGCCCATCTCAGAGAGGACATAGGCAATAGGGACACCCCTTATTATGGAAAATTTTTTGCGAGAGGAAAATATATGATTTTAATCTTTTTGTGATCAACAAAACTTTTGGTTTACCTAATGTCGATGATGAGTGTTTAACCATAAATATGGATAAATTGGGTACCTATCTTACTCGTGGGAAACTGGAAAAATGGAGCGATCATTTTTAGGTTACTGTTTTGGTAGAAAAACAATAGTGTTGAATCTTAACTTTGACAAGTGTGTGGATTAAATAACAAGGAGGGGACTGTGGAATTCGACTAAATGGAACAAAGACAATAAAAGAAAGAACGACACCACAATTTGTTAACGAGGAAAACCTTAGAGGTGATAACCTCTTTGGAAAAAACCCCGGGAGTTAGGTCTCCAACCTTCAAAGTTTCACTATAATAATAGAGCTACAACTGTGGAAGATGATGGAGAGGATTACAAGAGAGATGTGCGTAGAGTTGTGTGAATGTATGAGAGTATGTGTGTTTTTCCATCTCCATCACCCCTTAAATATAAGTAAGTTTGAATGGGTAAAAGTTGTTCCTACAATCTCGGGAATAGTCTTATCTTCTTCAACGTCCGTGAGACCAAGTCATCCTTGCCGTTGAAGATGTGTTGAACGTGCTAGAAAAATATCCCGTATTCTTCTCTCTTATCCACTGGAAAATAATAATAATAGAGATATTAGGAAATATCAAATAAGTAAATATTAAAACAATACTTACAGTGGAGTAACATCTTGACATGCAGGAGCAACTGAAGATGTCACTGATGGATGTGGTTTTACCCATCCAAAAGATATGTTCCTAAGCTTATTTTCTATTCGAAACCTTGAGAATTTAATGTATTTTGTTAGTGTTTTGATAGTTCAGGGACTGAAGTGCAACAATGCAGAAAACGGAGGATTTGTACCCACTTTGGAAGTTCAAGGGCCAAGTTGTAATTTATTGGAAATTCAGGGACCAAACTGAAAATATGGAAAATTGGAGGGCATGTGCACGAGTCGTGATCACGACTTGGACTGAAGGGCACGACTCGTGCTAATTAGCACGACTCGTGCCAGGACGCGGTTTATGACGTCATTCCGGATTTGTGAGCAGATTTCCATGGTTTAATTGATTTTGGTTTCCTAATTAGAGGAGGACTGAATTAAGGAGTATATATACTCCCTTTAGAACAATTATTTAGTACCTTTTGTTTTAGTTTCTTTCCTAGGTTTTTGAAGGATTGCAAGAGTTTATTTTCAAGGTTTTCTGCAAGGATTTCAGGTTTGATGTATTGTTGCTATTCATATTTTGTGATGTCAATCCTGAGTATGAGTAGCTATGTTCTTTGTAGTTCACGGATTGGTGTAGCCCTTATTTGATCTTCATGCTAAGTCTTTAATCTTCTTTTAATTGTGGGGTTAGTTCATTCTAATATTCGTAATTGATATTTGGTATGATTCTTGCATTTGCGTGGGGAATTGTGCGTGAACACTATTAGGGTGATTGGACTCGATAGATGATCTTGCGTGAATCGATTGAGTCTAGGTTTCATTAATTCTTTTGTGCTTAATGAATTGAGTTGTTGTCAATTTGATCTTGCGTGACAATTGATAGTTACTCAATAATAGAATTGCAACCCGGCCATCTAACCGTCCCAATTCTTACAAAAGCGAAGAAAACCTAAAACCCAATTAATATTTTCATCAATCAAAAGGCATAAAGAGATAATATGTGGTGAACCCAATCCGTGGACTAGTTGTTAAATCCTTGAATTTCTTCTGCGAGCTTGCTTATTTGTTATTTTAGTTGTTTAATTGTCTTAATTTTCTTTCGTAATTAGTTTTTAATAAATCCAAACCAAAAACCCCTTTCTAGTTATTTTTAGAATTAATTAAATTTACTTGTTAAAACACACGAGTCTCTGTGGTTCCACCCTTGCTTGTGCATATTGCTACTACGGTAACTTGTACTTGCAAGGTTTTTATTACATAGTGGAATTTTTTTCCATCAGTCACCATGCTGAAAAATACCCACAAAAATTTGTCCCAAAAAACATTTGGCTATTTTGGCAACTGAAAAGGCAAATGTTTTTCTCCCAATAATCGCTCAACTGCCAGCTTGCATGATGGGACGGGCACTGTGAAACATGGAGAAAATGGACGGTTGGGGAGTAATGCTTGGAAAAAGTGGTTTTTTGGAAATAGAGTTCTTTTTTAATTAAATAACCGCTTGGAAGGTTTAATAAGCTTCTCAAACCTTCCTTTTCATCCCTGCTTGCTACGGCGCTGTTCTTCTTCAAGGTAAAAATTTCTCCGCTTCTTACTTTCATCCATTGTTTACTTCTCTTTTGTCTGTCAACCATGGGTAGAACTAGGTGGAGTTCGTCCAAAACTAAGAGTGCCCCATTCCCACAAGTCCCACAGAGATTAGTCTTAATGATTTTGTGAGTGAAAATCTCCTTGCGAAACCGGATGATGAGACTTGTTTGTTTAGTGATACCCAAATAGAATCACTGAAACAATAATGTTACTTCCCAAAAGGTGCAATTTTTCATCCTTTTTCTGTAAATCTTAGGTCTGACTTTGTTTCCGCTAAATGGATCTGCTTTCATGAGTATCCCTTTCTTCTAGGGTTTAGTTATCCCTTCCCACCGTTGGTTTCAGAGTTCTTTCAAAAGACCCAACTTGCCTATACTCAACTGATGCCCATGGCTTGGAGAGTTTTTTTATTTTATTATCAAAGTGAACAGGGAGAATGGGTTAAACCTAGGGCTTCATGAGATAGCCTATTCGTACGACCTCCAACCTTTCGGTTCAAAAAGGTATCTTTTCAAGAAAAGGTCAGGTAGGAACTCCTTAATGAGCACCACGTCTTCTAGTGATAGGGGATGGAAAAATAGGTTTTTATTTGTTGATAGAGCATCCATTGGAGAAGGGAATGAGATATCAAGCAAATGGAACAAGGGAGGTACTTGAATTCCTAACTTTGTGACTTCCTGTTCTTGAAACAAATCGTAATTGTTCTTACCTCTTTTCAGATATTGACTGGGGAGAACTACTTCCACCGGCTGAGGATACCTTTGCCAAAATTGACGAATTTTTCAAGCTTCCTTTGGACAAGAGATCTCCCAGGGGACTACTAGAATCACCTCTGGTTGTTCCGGAAGATCAGAAAGCGTCAACTTCTGTCATTATGTCTATAGGTAAACATGTTGTCTTTTCACTATAGTTTTATCAATTTGATGCATTACACTTCTTGACAATATTCATATGTCATTGCAGTCTCCAAACCAGTTGTTTTAGGATCGGACTTTGATCTTGATGACATTGAGGCCATGTTTGATGAGCCCGCTCTTAAGATTGATATGAAACCTCCGTCTGTTTCTAAGAAGGTCCCTGTTTTAGACGAGAGCGCAGGGATTGGCTCCAGGGTGAGAAAGAGGAAGGTTATTCAAGAGGAGGTGATCGAGGTTGGAGATTCTTTTGAAGGAATGCCAGTGGGAGAATTCAAAAAGAAATGTATGAGTTTTGCAGCAGGGGTAAGATGATACTAACCGGGTTTTAACTGTTTCAAAAGTTTTTTATAACACATTTTGATGTCAAGCTATTATTTTACTGTTGTAGGGTATTTGGAGGATCTGGTAAAAGAAATGGAGACGCTGAAGAAGAAATCTAAAGCTGATATTGCTTTGCTTAAGAAGGAGAAGATAATGTTAGAGAGCAAGGTGAAAGGACATGAAAAGAGCTTGGAGCAACAAGTCAAGTCGTTGGAAGAGCAGGAGCAGACGGTGAAGGATTTATTGAGCAATTTGGCAAAAAGTGAGGAGGATCATCTTAAGGAGATTGCAGAAGTGAAAAGTTCTTGCAAATTGGCTGCTGCTAAAACCGTTTCCCAATGTAAGATCAAGATGATGAAGGAGTTCCAGGAAGGGAAGGCCGATAATTGGGATATCAACAAGGAGTATGCCCACTTCTCCAAGCTGACGGGTGAACCAATAGATGAGGGTGAAGTGTCATCAAGCCCATATGAAGCAATTGTAACGGATGCAGCAGAAGTTGGAGAAGTTACCCCCAAAGCAACACCTGCGGCGGATGCCACCTGAAAAAGTTAAAATGACTCTATTCTGGTTTTTTGATGGTATTACTGGGGTGGAATCCCTAAAGACAATTTTAATTTTTATTTGGTTATGTAATAGGTCCATAAGGACCAAAGACAATTTCTCTTATGTGTTGGGTTGGTCCAACACTTTTGCATTTTAACTTTGGTAGTTTGGATGTTGTTTTTAACTTTTTAAGGATGTTTTTAGGGTAACTTTAGCTTAGTTGTGGTTTAGTAATTTTCAAGCATGTCAAGGCTTGTTTTCTTTTGGATGGTTATTTGTTATGCTCGTAAGGTGACATGTTAGTATGTCAATGCGGTAGATACTTAAGATGACACGTACATGTCATAACCATAAGAATAAAACATGAGATCAATCGTTTAACTGAGTGGGAATGGGTAAGCTATATGAGTTTACCCATATAGGCCCACCCCACACCTCAATTAAAGAGATAACTTGCGCTACAGGCGAAGGTGTGGTAACCTAAAATCTTAAGAAAGAGGTAATTAACTCTTTAAACCTTAGAAGGGATTATGTACCTTTACTTGAGAAGAGATGGCCAGTCTCTGACGGAGGAGAATTCGTTGTTCTTCTGATTTTACGTACTTTCGATATGTCCCCATTTCCGTATGTCAACACCTCATAAGACAAAGACATGTTAAAAATGGACGTCAACTATGTTGACGCCTCTCCACAAGTTGTGTTAGTGACATCTTGATTTGTAATGAAGTAAGAAAATAGTAAATAGGAAAATGGAAGGTTACAAATAAATAAAGGATTGTCCATACCTGGGATGAGATGAGTTAAAGGGGTGCATTGTTTAGATGTAATACCTTTTAAGGTTAATGGCATTCCAAATTCGTGGTATCATTTGGCCATCCAAGGTTGACAGACGATATGCTCCTTTCCCGGCCTGTGCATCTATCAGGTAGGGTCCTTCCCACTTTGGGGCGAGCTTGCCTGCATTGAGCTCCTTTGTATTTTGGAATGCCTTTCGTAGGACTAAATCTCCTACTTGGAACCTTCTAACCCTTACGTTTTTGTTGTAAGATCTGGCTACCCTTTGTTGATATGCTGCCATCCGAACTTTGGCCATGTCCCTTAGTTCGTCTACGGTATCCAAGTCATATGTCAAGATGTCTTTATGATGTTCAGATGTCAACAAACTGTATCTGGCCGTAGGTACAAGTACTTCGCTGGAATAACCGATTCTCGTCCCAAATACAAGTGAATAGGGAGTTTGACCAAGCAGCGTTCTTAGATGTCGTCCTGTCACCCCATAGAACCATTGGCAACTCTTACGCCCATCATCCTTTCTTCCGGTTCCGCCTCTTTTTAAGTTGCTTATGATTATTTTGTTGCTAGATTCGCCCGTCCATTGGCTTGAGGGTGAACAGGTGAAGATGTCACCATCTTGACTCCCCAAGATGTCAAGAAATCTTGGGTTTTCTTACTAATGAATTGGGAGCCGTTATCACAAATTATCACTGAAGGTATCCCAAATCGGCTGAATATATTTCTTTTGATGAAAGAGATTACTTCTCTGTCACGAACTTGTACGTACGCCTCAGCTTCTACCCATTTAGAGAAATAGTCTGTCATAGCTAATAGAAATACTCTTCCTCCTGGTGCCCTGGATAATTTTCCTACGATGTCCATTCCCCAAATCATAAATGTCCATGGCGACAGGATAGGATGCAATAGCTCTGCTGGCTGGTGCAGGATGTCCCCATGTCGTTGACAGGAGTCACATTTCTTTGCATAGTCCGCGGCGTCTCTTCTCATTGTGGGCCAAAAATAGCCCATCCTCGAGCCTTGGTATGCGGACTTCGCCCCGGTATGATTTCCACACTCTCCTTCATGCAGTTCCTTGAGAACCTGATGGGCTCGATGCCCGCTTCTAGACATCTTAAGTAGTGACACAGCAGATTTTCTAAACAAAAGGTTATCAATAAGTAAATACTTAGATACTCTTACCCCGAAGGCTCTAGCA
Organism: Adenophora triphylla var. japonica; assembly: GCA_022495995.1. NCBI lineage: Eukaryota > Viridiplantae > Streptophyta > Magnoliopsida > Asterales > Campanulaceae > Adenophora > Adenophora triphylla. The sequence goes on along the minus strand of JAFEMH010003476.1, from coordinate 165,781 downwards.
TTTTCTTCTCGATCGGGATCGTATCATCTAAGAGATACTTGATAATAGGAGCCGTCCAAGAAGTTCTTTGCCGGAGGAGGGAAGGTACGTCGACATCTAGAACGAACAGTTCAAGATGATCAATTGCTGGGATGTCAACATGCACAATTGGGATGCTTGTCTGTGAAATGCTTTTGAAGGCTAAACCTAAGTTTGCCAGAGCATCTGCTTGAGAATTTTCCTCTCGTGGAATCTGTTTCAAAGTAAATGTTTTGAATTTGGCCGCCAGAATTTTTACAATTTCCAAATATGTCGTCATCTTTGCATTTTTTGCTATGTAGGATCCATTGTAATGGTTGAAAATTAGCAAAGAATCTATAGACACCCGGATATGCTTGACATCTAGGTCCTGGGCCGCTGTTAGTCTTGCAATTAATGCTTCGTATTCTGCTTCATTATTAGTGGCCTTGAAACTGTAGCTGATGGATTGTGGTATTATGTCCCCTTGTGGCGATTTTAGTATAACACCAAGACCTGTACCTCTCATGTTAGAAGCACCATCTATGTAGAGAGTCCAGATCTTCAGGATGTCATCATCTTGAAGTTGCTGGACCTCCAATTCCACCTCTTGTTGCATGGTTGGACTAAAGTCAGCCACAAAATCAGCTAAAGCTTGAGATTTTATTGCTGTTCTGGGCTCATATTTAATGTCGTATGTGCTTAATTGTATGCACCACTTCGCCATTCGACCCGACATCTGGTATTCTCATAACAGTCCTAATAGGATAGTTAGTGCGTACAATTATAGTATGTGTTTCAAAATAGTGCCTTAATTTAATAGAAGCAGTTATCAAAGCTTAAATGAGAATACCTGGTCTCTACATCTAAAAGTGTCTTACTTATATAGTAAATGGGTTGCTGACTACCATCTCGTTCGCCACTCAAGACCGCACTAACGCCGCCTTCGATACCGCTGTGTAGATGTAAAGATGTTCCTCCTCCCGAGGCTTGGCCAATAATGGAGGTGTCGACAGTAAGTTTTGAGCTCCCGAAAGGCTTCTTCATGTTGGTTCTCCCACCGGAACTTCTTGTTCTTCCTTAGGATGTCATAGAAAGGTTTGCATCGATCCGAGGATTTTGAAATGAACACGGTGAGTGCAAAGAATCTTTCCCTGGTCAATCTTTGGACGTCCTTGACAGATTGAGGTGACGACAGTTAATAATAGCACGTATCTGTTTCGGGGCAGCTTCAATGCCTCTTTTAGTAACTATGTAACCCAAAAACTTCCGCCTTCATTCCAAAGTTGCATTTAGTCGGATTAAGTTTCATATAGAAACAATCCAAGATGTCAAAGGCTTGAGATAAGTTGCTTATGTGATCTTCGGCTTTCTTGGATTTTTCTTGCCATGTCGTCAATATATACTTCCATTGTGTCCCCAATCTGATCTTTGAACATTTTGTTGACGAGCCTCGATATGTTGCACTCCGTATTTTTTAGTCCAAAAGGCATAGCAATATAACAATAAATACCGTTGGCGTTATGAAGGCGGTGTCTTCCTCGGTCGATGGTTCCATCTGGATTTGCTGGAATCCTGAAGATGCATCCATGAAGGTGAGGAGCTCATGTCCAGATGTGGCATCAACTAACGAATCTATGTGAGGCAGAGGGAAAGGGTCTTTTGGACGTGCTTTATTTAAGTCGGTGAAGTCAACACAGACTCGCCATTTCCCATTCTTCTTCTCAACTACAACCACGTTTGCTAACCATATTGGATAATCTACCTCTCGGATCATGTTGTCTTTGAGTAAGCGTTCTACCTCTTCCTTGATGATCTGGTTTCTTGTTTTTGCAAATTTTCTTCATTTCTGGTGCACCGGTTTAAAACTAGGATCGATGTTAAGTTTGTGAGTGACGACATCTTTGCTGATGCTGGTCATGTCATCATGTCTCCAAGCAAAACTCTTTACTCTGCTTTTTAATAAGTCCACAAGCTTCTCTTCTATATCTGATGGGATGTCACTGCCAATAAGTACCTTGATATCCGGGTTGGAAGGGTCTAGCAATACTTCTTTCACATCGTTCTCCCTAGCTTCCAGGACTTCACGTACTTTCCTCTGTAATTGCTATGCTTGTTTTGGAGATATCGACGCCTTCATTGAAGTTTTATAACATTCCTTGGCCACCTGCTGATCACTGTATATTTTGGCGACACCCCAAGGTGTTGGGAGCTTCACACACTGATGGTAAGTGGTTGGGACAGCCTTCATCCCATGAATCCATGGTCTTCCAAGAATGGCATTGTAGGATGTTGCACAATCAATTACACAGAACCGCTCCATGGTGTTGAGGCCCTTTGAGTATATTGGAAGCTTTATTTCCCCCACTGTTTCTTTGACTTCACCACTGAAGCCTACCAATACTGAGGATTTCTTGATGATCTCCGATTCTGGGATGTTCATTTCATTGAGGGTGCTCAACATAATGAGATTGACAGAGCTACCCCCATCAACCAGGATACGCCAGATTGTACAATTGGCGATCTGCAAGGAAATAACTAGACTGTCGTGATGGGGTTCCAGCAAGTTATCTCGATCACTCTCATCAAAGGTGATTGGATCATGGTAGGGTGTCGACATTCTTGGTTGTCTTTCTAGCCTCTCCTCTTTTGACTCCTTAGCATGTCATTTTGCGGCAGAATAGGAAGTGCCACATATTTCTGAGCCTCCACTAATGAAATTGATCACCTTTGTTGATGCTGGGGGAGATGCTGGTCTCTCGACTTCATGAGGAGCTTCCGCACTTTTAGCCTTCTTCTTTCTGGATCCCAAAAACTCCTTAAGATGTCCCTTCGAGAGCAAGTAACTGATCTCCTTTCTTAGTGCGATGCAATCTTCAGTAACATGCCCAAAGTCTTCATGGTAAGTGCACCATTTTGATTTGTCATGCCATCCCTTAGGCTTATCCGTCTTCTTTGGCCATCTGGCTTTGTCCCCTAGGTTGCCCATTGCACAGAGTATACCCGAAATGTCACCGTAAAAACAATAATCGAAATGTTAGGCACATTATCATTATCTTCATCCTCACCGTCTATTGAATTAATTTTGCTAGTATCAATTCTTGGGTAAGGATTGGAACGGTTGTTCCCGTGATGGGATGATTCAGGTCTTCTCCTGTCAGGGCGTGTCATATGTCGACGACTTGGACGAGGACTTTGATCTTCGCACTCATCTTCCTCCAATCTTATGAATCTCAATGCCCCGCTCCCGACTTCTTCCAACCGCTTACAAGGAGTCATCACCAAATCTTGATAATACCGTGAATCTTTCTTCAATCCCATTTTGAATGCTTCGTGGTCGTTGACATGTCAAGATTGGGAATTTCCAGCATTTCCTTATTGAATCGGTGAACATAATCTTTAGAGTTTCATTAGGCCGTTGGGTCACATTGTAGAGATCACTTGTCGCCTTCTCAAATTGTCGACTACACGAGAATTGGTTATAGAACATGTTGATAAGTCAGGGCGTATGAACCAATTGAACCTAGGGGCCGCCTAATCAGCCATTTGAGAGCCGGGTCCAACCAAGGTTGATCCAAATCCTCGCATAAGTAAGCCTCCTGCACTGAAGCGGAATATGGATTATGTCCATCTTCTCCTGATAGTGAGCAACATGCTCCTCTGGGTCTGTGGTGCTGTCATACAACTTCATAGATGGAACTTTGAAACGCTTCGGGATGTCAACATTTGCAATTGCTGGGAAAAACCGAGATTGATTGTAGCGTGATTCCTCGAGACACCGGTTGGATTGGAGGAGTTATGCCGGCACGTTCATTATCGCCTCCCGAGATCCCGCATCCGTTTGGCAGCGGGTTTCCCGCAAAAGGGTCACCATAGGAATACGATTGAAATTATTATTATTTAAAAGATTATTCAAAGCAAACCGTAGTTATCCGTGGTAGTTGTGACAAGTGGTGTTGTCAATGAATGGAATGAACGGTGAATCCCGCCGAAGGTGGCGTCATTAGGTGTCCCCTGCAAGGATGTCGTGTGAGGAGTTTGAGGTGGACTATTCATTGGAATAAATTCATTCTGGAGTGTAGATCCTTCGGTGTTGTCGAAGTTGAGGTTCCTTGCACGTAATGGTGAGATGTTTTCAAGCCGCGAAGCGATGAGCCGTTGATCCCTCCCGCATCTTGGACCATGGAATTGGCCAACACCTTGGAATTGCTATCTTGTTGATCCAACCTCTCGATTCAACTTTGTTAGGATAGTCCGGATGTCGACATCTACATTGGAAGAAGTCGCTTCCTTTGTGGAGTCTTTGTGAGGTTGAGTTTGCCGAGGTCCGGTCTCGAGGAGGTGGCGGCAACAAGCCGGTTCTACCTCCCGATGTTGGAGTGACGGCGGTACTCGCCGGTGGCGTACACATTGGGAGGTGCGTACATGATGAATTCACTCAGAAATGATCCAAATAACCGATAAACCACGAGGCCCCTCGGTGGGCGCCAAATTGTTTTGGTAGAAAACAATAGTGTTGAATCTTAACTTTGACAAGTGTGTGGATTAAATAACAAGGAGGGGACTGTGGAATTCGACTAAATGGAACAAAGACAATAAAAGAAAGAACGACACCACGATTTGTTAACGAGGAAAACCTTAGAGGTGATAACCTCTTTGGAAAAAACCCCGGGAGTTAGGTCTCCAACCTTAAAAGTTTCACTATAATAATAGAGCTACAACTGTGGAAGATGATGGAGAGGATTACAAGAGAGATGTGCGTAGAGTTGTGTGAATGTATAAGAGTGTGTGTGTTTTTCCATCTCCATCTCCCCTTAAATATAAGTAAGTTTGAATGGGTAAAAGTTGTTCCTACAATCTCGGGAATAGTCTTATCTTCTTCAACGTCCGTGAGACCAAGTCATCGTTGCCGTTGAAGATGTGTTGAACGTGTTAGAAAAATATCCCGTATTCTTCTCTCTTATCCACTAGAAAATAATAATAATAGAGATATTAGGAAATATCAAATAAGTAAATATTAAAACGATACTTACAGTGGAGTAACATCTTGACATGCAGGAGCAACTGAAGATGTCACCATGCTGAAAAATACCCACAACAGTTACCGAACTCTCATCCCTGTTTTTAGTTCTACACAAATTATGTATTACAAATTGGCTTCCTACTGCAAATGAGAACTTTATCACTCTTGAACAAGCCTCTTGGTTATACGAATTAGGAAAGAAGCATAGGATAAACTTTGAGAGAATTATTATTAATTATCTAGCATCCTAGGCAAAGAAGAAAGTCACTTCTGCCTTTATTTTCCTTTCACTCATCTTCAATGTCCTTAAATATCAATCCTTGTCCCCTAGAGTGCTGACTACTTCTCCAAGAATCCCACCTACTACAAAATTAGCAATTTGCTGACTCAAGGAGACATATACATTGATCTCCCTCGCTTTTACCAGCTTATCGTAGGTCCCAATTCTTCTTCCGCTCCAGTGTTGCTCCCAAGATTGTCTCTGACTCGCCAATACTCGGGAAACACCGCACCCCATATGATCGATGCAACAATTGTACTAGGATTTACCTCAAACAAATAAAGCATTATGATGCTCAGATCAGAGGATGGATGACTCTTCATGACAAGACAATACATATGATCAATATGATTTCTTCTCAAGAAGAGGGAGAGAATAGTAATGTCAGAGCCAGAGCGGGTACATGTAGAGCAGGTACAAGTGCAGTTCTAGACACCCCATTCCAAATGCTTTATACATGATTATATTACTCTAGTCTTGACTTTTTATTTTAGGAATGAGACCTGCAATTTCATCATATTTTGTTAAGTTTCTGACTAAATCTGTTAGTTTGGACTTAACTGAATAACGAGATAACCAAAGGAGGACAAAATGGTCAAATAACCAGTTGCCTCGCACGAGACTACGTGTCTCACATAAGATTACGTGTCTCGCGCAGGACAAACCTCCGGGAAAAGGTTGATTTCCTTTCCTTTTTGACTTTGATATCTTTCTTGATCATGTGTCTCTAACACTCGGGATTTCTATTGATTTTAGACTTCTTGGAACCTTCTAGATCGGGATCTCTCACATTAAAGTGATTGATTCCTTACATACTTGAAAACCCTAAATTTGGTGATCAAGTATTTCTATCTTATAAATATAAGATAACTTATTCATATTTGGGGTACACGTTTGGTACACATTTGATACACGTTTTAGACACGTTTTAGGCACGTTTTAGACTTGTTTTACCAAGTTCTCTCCTTGAAAAAATAAGTAAAACAACTCTCAAAACTCACTAAATTCGTTCATAAACTTTGATCAAGATCGAAGACTAAGATTTGAGCCTTTGTCTAGGCCCTCTATTGAAGAATTCAAGGTCTTTCATTAAGGTAAACTTCCTTTAATTTTTATTCTCTTCTCACCTATTGTATTTGATTTATGGAGTAGTGTAACCCCATCAAATCTAGGATTGGCCTAGAGCCTCTCCAAATCATGGTTATGGTATCAAAGCATAACGATCCAACATCCCAATTAATTGACCTAAACTAATTGTTTATGTGTTTTAGTAAGAACTAGTTAATCAAACCCTAGAAGCAATAATAAGATTGGGTAGGATAGGTGCTCCTTGACCTTCCAATCCTATAATTTAACCCCTGAACCCAAGAGTATATTATATTTGTTTTTATATATTTCCATTAAATAATATAATGGTGACTCAAAATTAAAAAGAGAATTAAAATGATTAACAAGGACGCATTATCCTAGCATCCTCACAAAGTGGCGACTACTGGGGATAATATTATTGGTGGGTTAGACTAGCATGTTCTAGGGATTGATTACATTGTTCTTATTTTGTGCAAAATTTCAAAAAAATCTGTTGTCTCGCGCGAGACATATCTCCAGATCACTCGGATTTTCTGGTTTCTCTTGTTCTAATTGGAGCCCAAAACTCAATTTGAACACATAATGGGGATTTCAAAAGTCAGTTTATGCAGAGTTTCTTCATCTTAGAACCTTCCTAATGATGAGAAACTCATCATTAATCATAGTTTTCTTGTACTAACTCTCTTTTGCAGGAAACTATTGATTGAATATTGTATGAATGTATGTTTTTGATTTGATTTTTTGGATTAATTACCGGTCATTGGTTGACTCGGGAGTTGTAATTTAATTTAATTTCTCTCTCTCTCTCTCTATTTCTCTCTCTCTCTCTCTTTATTTGGAACTACGTTGGCCTGAGTCTTCCTAAATTGGGGAAAACATAGGTAACCACTTGGTGTTGCCATTATTTGTTTTCTTTTGATTTTAAAAAAAAACCTATTTTCTCTATCACCTAGATTGACTATCACACACGAGCACTCATAATATATCTATTTATATTACACTTGCATACCCTATTTAACTCGGGGTCCCACACTAATGACGGATGTTAGTCACACACGTCGCCGAACTCTCCAAATTTGGTGCACCCCACTTCGCGATTCGCTCCCATCCAACCGTTATATCGCCGGGAGCCTATGTTGTAAGCCTTGCATTAACCACATGCATCATGATAGGTGTCTTAATACACTCCTTTGACCGGTCGATTTGAACTTTGGGATCCCTTTACGTCTTTTACCAAAAGAAGGCTTGTTAGTCAAATATATGTATAGATTAGAAATTGCTTAATGCCAATCATTATAAGCATTATTGAGGACCCCTAATTTTAACTAGACTACTTAGATTTTTCTATGTACCCTTAGGATCCCCTTAATGCTAGTGCCATTATTTTCATTAGTATTTTCTCAGAGATTATTGAAGACTTGAAGACCTAGAGTTTTTCCAAGATGATATTGTTTTACTTGTTCAACCTGCCAAAAGCCTCAACCGGTTGACTCCCTTAACCGGTCATGCTCTTAACCGATCAACCATTCAACCGGTTGGGTCAGTCAATCGGTTATGCTACTCAGTTGCTGCAATCAGTCAAGTTTCTCCAACAAGTTTCCATGAGTTGACCTAGCATTTTATATACTCTCACCTAATTAGCCTACAACTTAGCTAAATTTGGTAGAACAGTTGCTATCAAGACTTTGTTGCCGCTTTGTCAGTAACTACTTTGAGGAATGTTCAAGTTACCAGTACTCACAACAACTTCTTTATCCAGTGGAAAATTCAAATATGGTAGTACTTCATATTGTAGACACCCCATTCTGAACCTATCGTAGCAGAGTTTTACCACTCTAAGTCTCGCCTTCGATTTTAGAGTAGAAATCCACCATTTTATCATGTTTCGTTAAGTTTTGACTAACGGGTGTTAGTTTGGACTAAACGACATACGAGATAATAGGGGAGGATATATTTGTCCTTTGTGAAGCCTTGTCCCGCATGGCATCTCTCGCGCGATAATACCCCTCTGCAGGAGAGGAGAATCACTTCCCTTGTCAATTTTGATCTCTTTTCTTGATAAACTCTTATCCAATCCGGGTCTCTACTGATCTTAGAGTTCTGGAACCTTCCTTGGGAGATATCCCAATCCACTTGAGTCTCCTAATCTTGGTGACCAAGTAAATCAACCCCTATAAATACTAGATGACTTTCAGTATTTCAGAGGACGGTTGGACCCCGAAAAAACACACGAATTGCTGGTTTATCTCCTTAAAAGACTCCTGCAAATTACTCATAAGCAACACCCAAATTCGTCCATCAACCTTGTTGATCGACGAACGTCGAGGTTTGAGCCTAGAATCAAGGCGAAACTCTGTCCAAATCATTTCTCAACCTAAAGGTAATCTTCCTTTTTTCTTTATTTATTCTAATTGATTGTTAGAGTGGTATAAACACATCGAGTCTGGGATCGACCTAGAGCCTCTTCAAATCATGGAGATGGTCTCGTAGCAATCGATCCCATATTCCATTTAATCTAATTAAATGGATGTTTTTCTTCATTTATTTTGAAAAGAACTATTTATTGAAAAGCCCCCTTAAGCAAGACCGTTCTTCGGATTGGGTGGATACGGTGTTTCTTGACCTTCCAAATCCATCACTTAAGCCCCTAACCCAAATCTCTTTAAAATGGTTTTTCAATATTTTCCTCATAATAATATAGGTGGAGACTCAAACAAATAAACGAAAAGAGGAGAAAAATCCGCATCGCTACACATATCTTAAGCATTCAATGCAGAAGATATTCTCATTTAATGCTTGTCAGTACAAGTCATTCCTTCAACCCCTTCAAAGACAACAACTCTTCTTGAAGACACTATAAATACCTTCCTTAGAGCATTGAAGATGGGTGGTGCATTGAAGACTTTGAGAGTGAAATTGTCAAGAACTCAAGTGCTCAAGCATTCAAGTTCAAGACATTTAGTACTTATATTCACTAGATTATTTATTAGGACATACACTTTGCACACTCAATCAATTGTTGTAAGTGTTCCCTAATAAGACTATGTCTGGAACACATTGATTGATCACACTACACACCCAAGAGAAATCAATTCAACTTGTGAACACATCTCTTGAATACGCTTGGTCAATATTTTATCACGATCCATTAGTGATCACTTTACTTTAAGCAACTTTCAATATTAAAGCTTGCAACTTGTAATAGACTAGTGACATTAATAGTGCACCTTTTCACAAATCCAAGTTTTGACCAAACTTGGTAGAGGACGTAGAAGTTATTTAACACTGTTAAATTCTCCAAACAATTGTGTCCCTTTGTTTGTGTTTTGCTCATTTTATCTTGTCTTGTAACCGGTTGAACTCTATCACCGGTTACAACCCCTTGAATCCTTTAACTGCTTGTTTGTCTTTCTTATTGGAATACAATTTGCATGATATTTTAACTTATCTTTGAAACTCCTTTTACTTAACCGATTTGTGTGAGTAAAACCAGTAATACTTTATCTGCTGCGTAAATGATTACCATCGGTTTAGCCTGTGATAAGTTACTTGGCTATTTTCTAAAGGTTTTGAAAAGAAGTTTAATCAGGCTATTCACCCCCCAGTCTGTTTTCCTACCAATTGGGCCTAACAATTGGTATCAGAGCTTTCAATTTTTGAAAAATATTTTTCCAAGCTTCACAGCTCTAATTGCCGATTCCAATGGCAGAAAAACTAATGCAATCGTGGAACATGGCAACGATACCCATGTTAAATGAAAACGATTTTCCAGTATGGAAAAACAGAATCATGCAGTACATGGATTCAATTGATGACAGAGTAATGACTGTAGTTAGAGATGGCCCCATCATTCCTATCAAAGTCAACACTATGCCAAGTGCCCCCAAAACTCCTTTCATGGATCACATCGATAGATCATCGGAACAAGAGTTTGAAGTTTATGAAACTATTGTTCCAAAGACCCATGAAGAATGGACGGAAGAGGATAAGATATGTGTAGCTCTCGACAACAAGGCTATGCACATTCTGAACTTTGGTCTAGATGATAGGTTGTACAAACAAGTACAAAACTATGAGACTACACAACAAGTTTAGCAAAGTATCCTAAGATACTTTGAAGGAGATCAAGTGGAAAAGGACAAACGGCTGCACAAAAGTGTAGCTGAGTTCGAGTCCTTCAAGAAGAACCCCAGTGAGTCCCTTAGAGAAATGTATGATCAATTTTGCGAGGTAAGCAACTCCTGTACATCTTTAGGTAGAATATATACCATGAAAGATCTTAACATGCGTTTCCTCGATTCTCTTGGAGACCTATGACATGTTAAGGTAGCTATTCTAATAGAATGCATCGACTCAGATAAGACTCACATTCAGAATATTATTTCCACTTTATTTCTGTATGAGGAAGACCTCAATAGGCTTGGTGGAGTTCAAAAATAGTTTAAAAATCTCTCTCTGCCAGATCAAACTGAGATCTTCCCAGGTTCTTCCTTGTTTAACAATCTATCTGCCAATAACTCCCCTTCAACCTCTCAGTCTCAACCAACCCAAACCAATGTCAACTACAATAAGCCTTCTGAGAAAGATGAGTTTGCTGCCTTTTCCAGAAACCATAGAAAGTTCAAAGACTTTAAGAAGTCTCAACAACATGGAAATAAACCCTTCCACTCCAAACCCTCATCCTTTCAAAGATCTGGCCAAACCTCAACCGATGGCAAAAATGCCCAAGGTGAGTTTGTTAGCTACAACTGTAGGAAACCTGACCATTTTACTTCTAAATGCCCTCAACCTAAGTATGAATTTCTTAGCAAGAAACCCTTTAGGAAAAATCCTAGATCCAAGAGCCTAGTAGCCGAGGAAGGAACAGAAAAGGCTATGCCTGTTGGTTTGAAACTGATTCAGAGGATGAAAATGATGACTCAGATGAAGATGTTGATGTTAGTTTTGTAGCTCTTGATGGAACAGAAGCTGGACTCAATCCTTTACAGTCACCCATCTATAGAAACTTCATTGACCAGTCAAGCACATACAATGACACTACCATACCCATGAGATTTCTATTGTCATATTATGACAAACCTATACCAAGGGCTAAAAATCCATACAATTTCAAAATCTAGAGTATAGGTGGAGCTCTCTATGGTCAAAGAAAAACCCCTCCTACTCTCAAGCCTTTGATGCAACCTATGTGTGAATGTGGTGCCCAAGATCGCGACTCTTTGTTTTTATTTATTTTTTTGAGTTTGAGCCGCTTTCTCGTGTAAGGGGTCACCGCCTCACATCGGTTTGGAAATATCCGGTTTAAATTGAAAAACGGAGTCGCCAGGTCCTTTTTGATTTCCTCAAAACTTTGAAAAAAAGCATTTGGGTCCGGAGGTTAAGTTACCCTTTGGGAAGAACGGATCGTCGTTTACCCAAAGAGCCTTGCCGGAGCAAGTCTTCCAAGATCCGATTTTCATGCTTGCTTTTGTGTTTTCGTGTGTGGGATGTGTTTTTTGAAAAGGAGGGAATGTGCCAAGTTATCTTCCGGACGTATAAACCATGAGTTGGTTATCGCTCGAGATTCCTTGGATTTTTGATATGTTCGGGACTTTGGTCCCATTCTCATCTTGGACTTATGATCATCATGATGCGACCTTGGGTCTCATGTGATCAAGATAGGGACACCTTTTTTATAGTCCAAGGATGAGAATCTTTAGAAAGGAAGGACCTTTGCCCATCAATCCTACATCTTGAGACGATTTGAGCTTTGTCGGGACATTTATGCTCATCTCAAGTGATGATCGGAGATGTGGGGCTCAAGTTCATCCTTTTCTAAAGGAGAATCCGTCTATGGCATCTTTATGTGGAGGAAATGATGTAAAGATAGGACCTTTACACCATTATACTCCAAGAGATGCTCCAAGTACCAAAGGGGACTAAGGGAGGGGTATAAAGATTGGATCTTTATACTCATCCTATGCCTTTTTGTGCCTTATGAAGGTCACTAGGCAATCCTTGGAGAGAGATCCAACCATGAGTGACATGGGGAATGCATTTTAAGCTAAAGATGACATTTTTATGCTAACATATGTAATGAACATGATACAAGCTAGAACTAGGAATGAAAAGGGAGGACCTTTATGGCTTTCCTATGTACTTTATGAACCTTTTAGGTGGACAATCTTTGGAAGCACGGTCTATGGGAAGGGGGGATAACATTCATAACTAAAGATGACAATTTTATGGAAAAAGATGACATTTTTATATGCAAAGATGACATTTTCACATCACCATGTGAGAGATCCACCCTAGAACAAGCCATTTGAGGTCTTATTGTTCATCCTTGGGATGGATCTTCCATGGATCCCATGTGATAAAGGGGAATGGGGGTATGTATGATCTACATGACTAAAGATGTGATATTTAATGGCAATATATCAATTACCAAGCAAATAAATGACAATATATAAAGCAAAGAACAATATAGCAAGTAATGACAAGTATATTTCAAAAAAAAAAAGGGGAGGAGAGGTTACCAATGGTGGTGTTCCTCTATCTCCTTGGAGTTTGCCTAAGGAAGGACCAACTTTTGAAGGGTTTTGAAGAGGGGGAGGGTGATTTTGGTTGCTCTCAGCTCTTTGTAAATTCGTGTAGGTATTTTGGCAGAGTAACAGTGCCAAAAACTATATATCAAAATGAATAGAGGAGGCCTCTATTTATAGGCAGTCTGGTGATTGCTAATGAAGCCGTGCGGCTGTAACCCCAAGCTAATGAAGTCGTGCGGTCTTATCCGGTAGTGACTCAGCCTATTTCTAGAACCATGTAAGGTGGCCTTCTAGAAGGTCTTTTCCAGCAAAGAACTACGTGGAATTTTGATTCCTAGCAAGTCCTTCTCCCCTCGAAAGGTTTGAAAAAGTTCCCAAATTGCCCCTGAACTTTAGGAAAGTCCGGGGAATTGCCGGGAAACTTAACCGGAAGGCATGAGCTAGATTTGGGTACTTACAGAAGCCCCTCGGCAACGTCACTTGCGGGGCAAGTGGGGTTGTCGATAAAAAGGATCAATACGGTGAGCTGAGACGGATTGGGTGACCGAGGTGGTCGAGTGGTGAACCTTTGGAAGGCTACCTACGTATCTGGAGGAATCAAGCCATGATCGTTGTTCGGAATAGATCCACTGGGGAAAGGGGGTTTCATATGTGACGAATTGGCTGAACCTAAAGTAGGCTACCTATGTATCCCGGAGGAATCAAGTCAGGTCGTAGTTCTGGGAAAGATCCACTGGGGAATGGCAAAGAGAAACTGGTCCCTTGCATAGGGAAATGGAAGGAAAGTGACCTATGAGGTCAAGTAGTTGATCCTACTGGGGATATGCTAGATGAAGGAAGTGACCAATGTGGTCGATATCTGGACCTCTATGAGGGGCTACTTCACCACTGAGGAGTGATGAATGAAAAGGGTGACCACCACGGTCGGATGGCTGGACCTTTATGAAAGGCTACCTACGTATCCTGGAGGAATCAAGCCTTGGTCATAGTTCAAGTCTCACTAGATAGTTAGGAACAGGTCTAGGATCCTTGAGGTTTCGACGATTAATGGAGGAGTCACCTGATTGACAATTAATGGAGGTTGTTGTTAGTGTTATGCCCTAGGCCCATAATTTCAATGTGCATCTCTATGCATATAATCATCATATGATTATCCATTGACAATTATACTAATTATTCTCTTAATAATTAGGGACGGAGATTATTACAATAAATATGCAAAATATATAATAATCAAATAATAAACTTAAATGATAAAGATGATACATAACGGTTTTAAGTTAAACATTACTAAAGCCTAGGGCATTACACCAGCAGTGAGTAATTTGAACATTACGTAAACCTCATACCGCTCATTTCATTCTCTCTCCTCTCGTCACCCTCCCTCCCTCTTCTCCGCTGCACTCCCACTCTCCGACTCTCCTTCGGCGATTGAATCGTATCGTTAGCGGCGGTAAGCTTGTTTTTTCGCTCACCATTTTTGTTATTTTGTCTTTATACTATTAGCATTTGATTCCATCAATGTTCAGGATCTGCTTGGCGATCGTGCGTGTAACTCTTTAGGATCTTGGTGCATCCCGGAGGAATCAAGTCAGGTCGTAGTTCTGGGAAAGATCCACTGGGGAATGGCAAAGAGAAACTGGTCCCTTGCATAGGGAAATGGAAGGAAAGTGACCTATGAGGTCGAGTAGCTGATCCTACTGGGGATATGCTAGATGAAGGAAGTGACCAATGTGGTCGGAAATCTGGGCCTTTATGAGGGGTTACTTCACCACCGAGGAGTGATGAATGAAAAGGGTGACCATTGCGGTCGGATGGCTGGACCTTTATGAAAGGCTACCTACGTATCCCGGAGGAATCAAGCCTTGGTCATAGTTCAAGTCTCACTAGATAGTTAGGAACAGTGTCTAGGATCCTTGAGGTTTTGACGATTAATGGAGGAGTCACCTGATTGACAATTAATGGAGGTTGTTGTTAGTGTTATGCCCTAGGCCCATAATTTCAATGTGCATCTCTATGCATATAATCATCATATGATTATCCATTGACAATTATACTAATTATTCTCTTAATAATTAGGGACGGAGATTATTACAATAAATATGCAAAATATATAATAATCAAATAATAAACTTAAATGATAAAGATGATACATAACGGTTTTAAGTTAAACATTACTAAAGCCTAGGGCATTACACCAGCAGTGAGTAATTTGAACATTACGTAAACCTCATACCGCTCATTTCATTATTTCTCCTCTCGTCACCCTCCCTCCCTCTTCTCCACTGCACTCCCACTCTCCGACTCTCCTTCGGCGATTGAATCGTATCGTTAGCGGCGGTAAGCTTGTTTTTCGCTCACCATTTTTTATTTTGTCTTTATACTATTAGCATTTGATTCCATCAATGTTCGGGATACGCAGCGATCGTGCGTGTAACTCTTTAGGATCTTGGCGCAATCTTTTCTCCCCTCTCACTCGCTCCAGGTATTTATAGTTTACTAAGTTAGCATTTTTGTTATTTTGTTTGTTGATTTGAAAAATTGAACCAGTTTACATACAGAGCAATATTTAATTACAAACCCCTCCGACTCCATTGCCGGGTCCGCTTCCGAGTAATGAAGAGAAAAGAAAGTGAGGGGAGGGAGGGAAAAGGAGAGAAAAGAAAGGGAGGGAAGTGAATTTAAATTCCTTTTGATGTGCTTCCGAGTTAGGAAGGAAATGAAAGGAAAAATAAAATTTTCTCTCCTCATGCTTCCGAGTTTTGGAATGAATGAGAGGAAATAAAAAGAAAATGACTTCTATACCCTCAAGAAAAAGGGAATGATTCTCCCATTTGAGCCACATTCAATTACCTTCGATGATGTCAAATACTCTGTTGACATGCCACAAGTATTAAAAAATACATACACTTGTTATTAGATTAGATCTTACACATAAGCACAAGACTAAATGAGTAAATTATGTAGAGGGTGATATCATGATTTCAGGGTATCCCAAGAAACAAGAAACATTTGCTCGTATTTCTGGATACTATGAACAAAATGATATCCACTCTCCCAATCTTACCGTCTATGAATCCTTGATTGACTTGTTCTGAGGAGCCTTTATTGTGAGGTTGATAAGGGTAATGATGAGATTAAAAAAAAATGTGAGGGTAAAAATGGGATAATAATAAAATTGTTAAGCTTCCAATTTCTTTCCTTCCAATTCCTCTCAATATTGTGAGGAAAATTTAGTTGGGTTTTGGGGTTACAAACGCAGCAGAAGAACTTTATAAAACAACAAAACCCTAGCCTTGAATCCATCTAGCATGAAGAGATTGGAAACATATGAAATAGATTTACATACCTTAATACGATTATGTTTGCTCAATACGGATCTTCAAAATCGAATCTTTGAACCGTTGATGAAAACTTGGATTTTATTCTTCCTTGTTCTACCTTGGTGATGAATCAACAATGGAGATCTTCAAGCTTTAGGAGATAAAGTAATCGCCCTCTAATGGTGATCCACACGCAAACGAACCAATAACACTTCTTGTTGGATTGCTAGATGATTCTTCCGATTATTGAAACTTGTTGGGTATGCCTATTTTAACCCTCCTATTGTTAGATTAGATTTGATTGATACCATAACCTCCTGTCTATTTTAAGGACTTTAGGACCCTATGTAATGAAGCTTAGACTTCAATTTTTAAGCTAAGTCCATTTTATAGAATAGGTTAAAATTAGGCTTGAAGACTGGCACAAGACTCATTGGATTTGAGGATTGCAGTTCAAGAAGTTTCAAACCGCACTTAAGCAACCGCTCGTGCTGAACCGCCTTGTGGAATTTGTTTGTTGAAACTACCCCCTTTGAGCAACTGAAGTGCAACCGCATATGTGAACCGCACTTGTGCAGTCCCAATATCTCGATCGCACTTTGCAACCTCACCTGGTATAACCGCTCTTTCTCAACCGCTTGTATACCGCACTCGCATCCAATGATTGAAGACTTAAAGTGAACCACTTTTGACCAGATTGGAATCCACGTCGGCAATAACAAAAGTCAACCACCAAATCTTGTCACGTGATTCAATGTCGAGAGAAGATGCGCAAGGATCTTGAAAAGGTGATAGGTGTCCTAACTACCTTATTTGCATGAATCGATCGGTTTTATCTCGCAAGCTGCGTAGCCAAAGGACAAAAGTGGATATTGTGGACCAATGGGAAAGCACCCGATCTGATTACTTGATACAGCTGTGTCCAACGGCTAGTTCCTTGGTGCTTGGGTATAAATACCCCCAATCTTCACCATTTGAAGATTGCTTGAGAAAATTGAAAGTGTTGTGTTCATAGAAGCTGAAGCTCTGCCCAGAAATTCTTAGTCCTTTGAATCTTCATCTTCTACTTCAAGAAATATATCTCAGCACAGAAATCAAGTCTTAACACCATCAAGAATCATTGTGCTCTCCATCTCATAGATTTAAAAAGCCTTGATCTTGCACACACACACACACCTCACTTGCTTAATCACATAGATTAATCATTTGAGATACACTGGTTATAGTCTAGGATTTGATCTTCATAGAATAGATTTTAGATATGAGTTTGAATACTTTGTAACTTGTCATGTTAGAAGCACCATCTATGTAGAGAGTCCAGATCTTCAGGATGTCATTATCTTGAAGTTGTTGGACCTCCAATTCCACCTCTTGTTGCATGGTTGGACTAAAGTCAGCCACAAAATCAGCTAAAGCTTGAGATTTTATTGCTGTTCTGGGCTCATATTTAATGTCGTATGTGCTTAATTGTACAGACCACTTCGCCATTCGACCTGACATCTCTGGTTTTCTCATAACATTCTTAATAGGATAGTTAGTACGTACAATTATAGTATGTGTTTCAAAATAGTGCCTTAATTTAATAGAAGCAGTTATCAAAGCTAAAATTAACTTCTGTAAATGAGAATACCTAGTCTCTGCATCTAAAAGTGTCTTACTTATATAGTAGATGGGTTGCTGACTACCATCTCGTTCTGCCACCAAGACTGCACTAACAGCGCCTTCTGATACTGTCAGGTAGATGTAAAGATGTTCCTCCTCCTGAGGCTTGGCCAATAATGGAGGTGTCGACAGGTAAGTTTTGAGCTCCTGAAAGGCTTCTTCATGTGGTTCTCCTACAGGAACTTCTTGTTCTTCCTTAGGATGTCATAGAAAGGTTTGCATCGATCCGAGGATTTTAAAATGAACCTGGTGAGTGCAGCAATCTTTCCTGTCAATCTTTGGACGTCCTTGACAGATTGAGGTGACGACAGGTTAATAATAGCACGCATCTATTCTGGGGCAGTTTCAATGCCTCTTTTAGTAACCATGTAACCCAAAAACTTCCCTGCCTTCATTCCAAAGTTGCATTTAGCTGGATTAAGTTTTATATTGAAACAATCCAAGATGTCAAAGGCTTGAGATAAGTTGCTTATGTGATCTTCGGCTTTCTTGGATTTTACTGCCATGTCGTCAATATATACTTCCATTGTGTCCCCAATCTGATCTTTGAACATTTTGTTGACGAGCCTCTGATATGTTGCACCTGCATTTTTTAGTCCAAAAGGCATAGCAATATAACAATAAATACCTGTTGGCGTTATGAAGGTGTTGTCTTCCTGGTCAGATGGTTCCATCTGGATTTGCTGGGATCCTGAAGATGCATCCATGAAGGTGAGGAGCTCATGTCCGGATGTGGCATCAACTAACGAATCTATGTGAGGCAGAGGGAAAGGGTCTTTTGGACAGGCTTTATTTAAGTCAGTGAAGTCAACACAGACTCGCCATTTCCCATTCTTCTTCTCAACTACAACCACGTTTGCTAACCATCTTGGATAATCTACCTCTCGGATCATGTTGTCTTTGAGTAAGCGTTCTACCTCTTCCTTGATGATCTGGTTTCTTGTTTCTGCAAATTTTCTTCGTTTCTGGTGCACCGGTTTAAAACTAGGATCGATGTTAAGTTTGTGAGTGATGACATCTTTGCTGATGCCGGTCATGTCATCATGTCTCCAAGCAAAACTCTTTACTCTGCTTTTTAATAAGTCCACAAGCTTCTCTTCTATATCTGATGGGATGTCACTGCCAATAAGTACCTTGATGTCCGGGTTGGAAGGGTCTAGCAATACTTCTTTCACATCGTTCTCCCTAGCTTCCAAGACTTCACGTACTTTCCTCTGTAATTGCTATGCTTGTTTTGGAGATGTCGACGCCTTCATTGAAGTTTTATAACATTCCTTGGCCACCTGCTGATCACTGTATATTTTGGCGACACCCCAAGGTGTTGGGAACTTCACACACTGATGGTAAGTGGTGGGGACAGCCTTCATCCCATGAATCCATGGTCTTCCAAGAATGACATTGTAGGATGTTGCACAATCAATTACACAGAACTGCTCCATGGTGTTGAGGCCCTTTGAGTATATTGGAAGCTTTATTTCCCCCACTGTATCTTTGACTTCACCACTGAAGCCTACCAATACTGGAGATTTCTTGATGATCTCCGATTCTGGGATGTTCATTTCATTGAGGGTGCTCAACATAATGAGATTGACAGAGCTACCCCCATCAACCAGGATACGCCGGATTGTACTATTGGCAACTGCAAGGAAATAACTAGGGTCATTTGTCGTGATGGGGTTCCCGGCAAGTTATCTCGATCACTCTCATCAAAGGTGATTGAATCATGGCAGGGTGTCGACATTCTTGGTTGTCTTTACGGCCTCTCCTCTTTTGACTCCTTAGCATGTCATTTTGCGGCGAGAATAGGAAGTGCCACATATTTCGAGCCTCCACTAATGAAATTGATCACCTTTGTTGATCTTTGGGGGAGATCTTTGGTCTCTTGACTTCATGAGGAGCTTCCGCACTTTCGGCCTTCTTCTTTTACGGATCCCAACAACTCCTTAAGATGTCCCTTCGAGAGCAAGTAACTGATCTCCTTTCTTAGTGCGATGCAATCTTCAGTAACATGCCCAAAGTCTTCATGGTAAGCGCACCATTTTGACTTGTCACGCCATCCCGTAGGCTTATCCGTCTTCTTTGGCCATTTGGCATTGTCCCCTAGGTTGCCCATTGCACAGAGTATACCTGAAATGTCAACAGAAAAACAATAATCAGAAATGTTAGGCACATTATCATTATCTTCATCCTCACCGTCTATTGAATTAATTTTGCTAGTATCAATTCTTGGGTAAGGATTGGAACGGTTGTTCCTGTGATGGGATGATTCAGTCTTCCTGTCAGGGTGGTCATATGTCGACGACTTGGACGAGGACTTTGATCTTCGCAGCTCATCTTCCTCCAATCTTATGTATCTCAATGCCCTGCTCCTGACTTCTTCCAACCGCTTACAAGGAGTCATCACCAAATTTTGATAATACTGTGAATCTTTCTTCAATCCCATTTTGAATGCTTCGTAGGTACATTGACATGTCAAGATTGGGAATTTCCAGTACTTCCTTATTGAATCGGTGAACATAATCTTTCAGAGTTTCATTAGGCTGTTGGGTCACATTGTAGAGATCACTTGTCAGCTTCTCAAATTGTTGACTACACGAGAATTGGTTATAGAACATGTTGATAAGCTGGGCGTATGAACCAATTGAACCTAGGGGCTGCCTAATCAGCCATTTGAGAGTTGGTCCAACCAAGGTTGATCCAAATCCTCTGCATAAGCAAGCCTCCCGGAATTGAAGCGGAATATGGATTATGTCCATCTTCTCCTGATAGTGAGCAACATGCTCCTCTGGGTTTGTGGTGCCGTCATACAACTACATAGATGGAACGTTGAAATGCTTCGGGATGTCGACATTTGCAATTGCTGGGACAAACCGAGATTGATTGTAGCAGTTCTGAGACACTAGTTGGATTGGAGGAGTTATGCCGGGCACGTTCATTATCAGCTCCCTGAGATCCTGCATCTGTTTGGCTAGTGGGTTTCCTGCAAAAGGGTCAGCCATAGGAATACGATTGAAATTATTATTATTTAAAAGATTATTCAGCAAACCAGAGTTATCCGTGGTAGTTGTGACAGTGGTGTTGTCAATGAATGGAATGAACGGGGTGAATCCTGTTGAAGGTGGCGTCATTAGGGTGTCCCCGGGTAAGGATGTCAGCTGAGGAGTTTGAGGTGGACTATTCATTAGAATAAATTCATTCTGGAGTGTAGATCCTTCGGTGTTGTCGAAGTTGAGGTTCCTTGCACGTAATGTTGAGATGTTTTCAAGTCGCGAAGCGATGAGCTGTTGATCCCTCTGCATCTTGACCATGGAATTGGCCAACACCTTGGAATTGCTATCTTGTTGATCCAACCTCTGATTCAACTTGGTTAGGATAGTCCGGATGTCAGCATCTACATTGGAAGAAGTCGCTTCCTTTTGTGGAGTCTTTGTAGGTTGAGTTTGCTGAGGTCCGGTCTGAGGAGGTGGCGGCAACAAGCTGGTTCTACCTCCTGATGTTGGAGTGACGGCGGTACCCTTGCCGGCGGCGAACACATTGGGAGGTGCAGACATGATGAATTCGCTCAGGAAATGATCCAAATAACCGATAAACCACGAGGCCCCTCGGTGGGCGCCAAATTGTTTTGGTAGAAAAAACAATAGTGTTGAATCTTAACTTTGACAAGTGTGTGGATTAAATAACAAGGAGGGGACTGTGGAATTCGACTAAATGGAACAAAGACAATAAAAGAAAGAACGACACCACGATTTGTTAACGAGGAAAACCTTAGAGGTGATAACCTCTTTGGAAAAAACCCCGGGAGTTAGGTCTCCAACCTTAAAAGTTTCACTATAATAATAGAGCTACAACTGTGGAAGATGATGGAGAGGATTACAAGAGAGATGTGCGTAGAGTTGTGTGAATGTATGAGAGTATGTGTGTTTTTCCATCTCCATCTCCCCTTAAATATAAGTAAGTTTGAATGGGTAAAAGTTGTTCCTACAATCTCGGGAATAGTCTTATCTTCTTCAACGTCCGTGAGACCAAGTCATCCTTGCCGTTGAAGATGTATTGAACGTGCTAGAAAAATATCCCGTATTCTTCTCTCTTATCCACTTGAAAATAATAATAATATAGATATTAGGAAATATCAAATAAGTAAATATTAAAACGATACTTACAGTGGAGTAACATCTTGACATGCAGGAGCAACTGAAGATGTCACCATGCTGAAAAATACCCACAACAGTTACCGAACTCTCATCCCTGTTTTTAGTTCTACACAAATTATGTATTACAAATTGGCTTCCTACTGCAAATGAGAACTTTATCACTCTTGAACAAGCCTCTTGGTTATACGAATTAGGAAAGAAGCATAGGATAAACTTTGAGAGAATTATTATTAATCATCTAGCATCCTAGGCAAAGAAGAAAGTCACTTCTGCCTTTATTTTCCTTTCACTCATCTTCAATGTCCTTAAATATCAATCCTTGTCCCCTAGAGTGCTGACTACTTCTCCAAGAATCCCACCTACTACAAAATTAGCAATTTGCTGACTCAAGGAGACAGATACATTGATCTCCCTTGGCTTTTACCAGTTACTTCTGTAGGTCCCAATTCTTCTTCCGCTCCAAGTGTTGCTCCCAGTATTGTCTCTTGGACTGCCAATACTCAGGGAAACACTGCACCCCATATGATCGATGCAACAATTGTACTAGGATATACCTCAAACAAATAAAGCATTATGATGCTTAGATCAGAGGATGGATGACTCTTCATGACGAGACAATACATATGATCAATATGATTTCTTCTCAAGAAGAGGGAGAGAACAGTAATGTCAGAGCCAGAGCGGGTACATGTAGAGCAGGTACAAGTGCAGTTCTAGACACCCCATTCCAAATGCTTTATACATGATTATATTACTCTAGTCTTGACTTTTTATTTTAGGAATGAGATAACTTATTCATATTTGGGGTACACGTTTGGTACACATTTGATACACGTTTTAGACACGTTTTAGGCACGTTTTAGACTTGTTTTACCAAGTTCTCTCCTTGACAAAATACGTAAAACAACTCTCAAAACTCACTAAATTCGTTCATAAACTTTGATCAAGATCAAAGACTAAGATTTGAGCCTTTGTCTAGGCCATCTATTGAAGAATTCAAGGTCTTTAATTAAGGTAAACTTCCTTTAATTTTTATTCTCTTCTCACCTATTGTATTTGATTTATGGAGTAGTGTAACCCCATCAAATCAAGGATTGGTCTAGAGCCTCTCCAAATCATGGTTATGGTATCAAAGCATAACGATCCAACATCCCAATTAATTGACCTAAACTAATTGTTTATGTGTTTTAGTAAGAACTAGTTAATCAAACCCTAGAAGCAATAATAAGATTGGGTAGGATGGGTGCTCCTTGACCTTCCAATCCTATAACTTAACCCCTGAACCCAAGAGTATATTATATTTGTTTTTATATATTTCCATTAAATAATATAATGGTGACTCAAAATTAAAAAGAGAATTAAAATGATTAACAAGGACGCATTATCCTAGCATCCTCACAATGGAGACTCCGCTGGGGACAATATTATTGGTGGGTTAGACTAGCATGTTCTAGGGATTGATTATATTGTTCTTATTTTGTGCAAAATTTCAAAAAAATCTGTTGTCTTGCGCGAGACATATCTCCAGATCACTCGGATTTTCTGGTTTCTCTTGTTCTAATTGGAGCCCAAAACTCAATTTGAACAGATAATGGGGATTTCAAAAGTCAGTTTATGCAGAGTTTCTTCATCTTAGAACCTTCCTAATGATGAGAAACTCATCATTAATCATAGTTTTCTTGTACTAACTCTCTTTTGCAGGAAATTATTGATTGAATATTGTATGAATGTATGTTTGTGATTTGATTTTTTGGATTAATTACCGGTCATTGGTTGACTCGGGAGTTGTAATTTAATTTATTTTCTCTCTCTCTCTATCTCTCTCTCTCTCTCTCTCTCTCTCTCTCTCTCTCTCTCTCTCTCTCTCTCTCTTTATTTGGAACTACGTTGGCCTGAGTCTTCCTAAATTGGGGAAAACATAGTTAACCACTTGGTGCTGCCATTATTTGTTTTCTTTTGATTTAAAAAAAACCTATTTTCTCTATCACCTAGATTGACTATCACACACGAGCACTCATAATATATCTATTTATATTACACTTGCATACCCTATTTAACTCGAGGTCCCACACTAATGACGGATGTTAGTCACACACGTCGCCGAACTCTCCAAATTTGGTGCACCCCACTTCGAGATTCGCTCCCATCCAACCGTTATATCACCGGGAGCCTATGCTGTAAGCCTTGCATTAACCACATGCATCATGATAGGTGTCTTAATACACTCCTTTGACCGGTCGATTTGAACTTTGGGATCCCTTTACGTCTTTTACCAAAAGAAGGCTTGTTAGTCAAATATATGTATAGATTAGAAATTGCTTAATGCCAATCATTACAAGCATTATTGAGGACCCCTAATTTTAACTAGACTACTTAGATTTTTCTATGTACCCTTAGGATCCCCTTAATGCTAGTGCCATTATTTTCATTTGTATTTTCTCAGAGATTATTGAAGACTTGAAGACCTAGAGTTTTTCCAAGATGATATTGTTTTACTTGTTCAACCTGCCAAAAGCCTCAACCGGTTGACTCCCTTAACCGGTCATGCTCTTAACCGATCAACCATTCAACCGGCTGGTCAGTCAATCGCTTATGCTACTCAGTTGCTGCAATCAGTCAAGTTTCTCCAACAAGTTTCCATCAGTTGACCTAGCATTTTATATACTCTCACCTACTTAGCCTACAACTTAGATAAATTTGGTAGAACAGTTGCTATCAAGACTTTGTTGCCGCTTTGTCTGTAACTACTTTGAGGAATGTTCAAGTTACCAGTACTCACAACAACTTCTTTATTCAGTGGAAAATTCAAATATGGTTGTACTTCATATTGTAGACACCCCATTCTGAACCTATCGTAGCAGAGTTTTACCACTCTAAGTCTCACCTTCGATTTTAGAGTAGAAATCCACCATTTTGTCATGTTTCGTTAAGTTTTGACTAACGGGCGTTAGTTTGGACTAAACGGCATACGAGATAATAGGGGAGGATATATTTGTCCTTTGTGAAGCCTTGTCCCGCATGGCATCTCTCGCGTGATAATACCCCTCTGCAGGAGAGGAGAATCACTTCCCTTGTCAATTTTGATCTCTTTTCTTGATAAACTCTTATCCAATCCGGGTCTCTACTGATCTTAGAGTTCTGGAACCTTCCTTGGGAGATATCCCAATCCACTTGAGTCTCCTAATCTTGGTGACCAAGTAAATCAACCCCTATAAATACTAGATGACTTTCAGTATTTCAGAGGATGGTTGGACCTCGAAAAAACACACGAATTGCTGGTTTATCTCCTTAAAAGACTCCTGCAAATTACTCATAAGCAACACCCAAATTCGTCCATCAACCTTGTTGATCGACGAACGTCGAGGTTTGAGCCTAGAATCAAGGCGAAACTCTGTCCAAATCATTTCTCAACCTAAAGGTAATCTTCCTTTTTTCTTTATTTATTCTAATTGATTGTTAGAGTGGTATAAACACATCGAGTCTGGGATCGACCTAGAGCCTCTTCAAATCATGGAGATGGTCTCGAAGCAATCGATCCCATATTCCATTTAATCTAATTAAATGGATGTTTTTCTTCATTTATTTTGAAAAGAACTATTTATTGAAAAACCCCTTAAGCAAGACCGATCTTCGAATTGGGTGGATACGGTGTTCCTTGACCTTCCAAATCCATCACTTAAGCCCCTAACCCAAATCTCTTTAAAATGGTTTTTCAATATTTTCCTCATAATAATATAGGTGGAGACTCAAACAAATAAACGAAAAGAGGAGAAAACTCCGCATCGCTACACATATCTTAAGCATTCAATGCAGAAGATATTCTCATTTAATGCTTGTCAGTACAAGTCATTCCTTCAACCCCTTCAAAGACAACAACTCTTCTTGAAGACACTATAAATACCTTCCTTAGAGCATTGAAGATGGGTGGTGCATTGAAGACTTTGAGAGTGAAATTGTCAAGAACTCAAGTGCTCAAGCATTCAAGTTCAAGACATTTAGTACTTATATTCACTAGATTATTTAATAGGACATACACTTTGCACACTCAATCAATTGTTGTAAGTGTTCCCTAATAATACTATGTTTGGAACACATTGATTGATCACACTACACACCCAAGAGAAATCAATTCAACTTGTGAACACATCTCTTGAATACGCTTGGTCAATATTTTATCACGATCCATTAGTGATCACTTTACTTTAAGCAACTTTCAATAGTAAAGCTTGCAACTTGTAATAGACTAGTGACATTAATAGTGCACCTTTTCACAAATCCAAGTTTTGACCAAACTTGGTAGAGGACGTAGAAGTTATTTGACACTGTGAACTTCTCCAAACAACTGTGTCCCTTTGTTTGTGTTTTGCTCATTTTATCTTGTCTTGTAACCGGTTGAACTCTATCACCGGTTACAACCCCTTGAATCCTTTAACTGCTTGTTTTTCTTTCTTATTGGAATACAATTTGCATGATATTTTAACTTATCTTTGAAACTCCTTTTACTTAACCGATTTGTGTGAGTAAAACCAGTAATACTTTATCTGCTGCGTAAATGATTACCATCGGTTTAGCCTGTGATAAGTTACTTGGCTATTTTCTAAAGGTTTTGAAAAGAAGTTTAATCAGGCTATTCACCCCCCAGTCTGTTTTCCTACCAATTGGGCCTAACAATTGGTATCAGAGCTTTCAATTTTTGAAAAATATTTTTTCAAGCTTCACAGCTCTAATTGCCGATTCCAATGGCAAAAAACTAATGCAATCGTGGAACATGGTAACGATACCCATGTTAAACGAAAACAATTTTCCAGTATGGAAAAACAGAATCATGCAGCACATGGATTCAATTGATGACAGAGTAATGACTGTAGTTAGAGATGGCCCCATCATTCCTATCAAAGTCAACACTATGCCAAGAGCCCCCAAAACTCCTCTCATGGATCACATCGATAGATCATCGGAACAAGAGTTTGAAGTTTATGAAACTATTGTCCCAAAGACCCATGAAGAATGGACGGAAGAGGATAAGATATGTGTAGCTCTCGACAACAAGGCTATGCACATTCTGAACTTTGGTCTAGATGATAGGTTGTACAAACAAGTACAAAACTATGAGACTACACAACAAGTTTAGCAAAGTATCCTAAGATACTTTGAAGGAGATCAAGTGGAAAAGGACAAACGGCTGCAAAAAAATGTAGCTGAGTTCGAGTCCTTCAAGAAGAACCCCAGTGAGTCCCTTAGAGTAACGTATGATCAATTTTGCGA
The DNA here is from genome assembly GCA_022495995.1 of Adenophora triphylla var. japonica. Taxonomy (NCBI): domain Eukaryota; kingdom Viridiplantae; phylum Streptophyta; class Magnoliopsida; order Asterales; family Campanulaceae; genus Adenophora; species Adenophora triphylla. The sequence goes on along the minus strand of JAFEMH010003476.1, from coordinate 138,464 downwards.
GGTAAGCAACTCCTGTACATCTTTAGGTAGAATATATACCATGAAAGATCTTAACATGCGTTTCCTCGATTCTCTTGGAGACCTATGGCATGTTAAGGTAGCTATTCTAATAGAATGCATCGACTCAGATAAGACTCACATTCAGAATATTATTTCCACTTTATTTCTGTATGAGGAAGACCTTAATAGGCTTGGTGGAGTTCAAAAATAGTTTAAAGATCTCTCTCTGCCAGATCAAACTGAGATCTTCCCAGGTTCTTCCTTGTTTAACAATCTATCTGCCAATAACTCCCCTTCAACCTCTCAGTCTCAACCAACCCAAACCAATGTCAACTACAATAAGCCTTCTGAGAAAGATGAGTTTGCTGCCTTTTCCAGAAACCATAGAAAGTTCAAAGACTTTAAGAAGTCTCAACAACATGGAAATAAACCCTTCCACTCCAAACCCTCATCCTTTCAAAGATCTGGCCAAACCTCAACCGATAGCAAAAATGCCCAAGGTGAGTTTGTTTGCTACAACTGTAGGAAACCTGACCATTTTACTTCTAAATGCCCTCAACCTAAGTATGAATTTCTTAGCAAGAAACCCTTTAGGAAAAATCCTATATCCAAGAGCCTAGTAGCCGAGGATGGAACAGAAAAGGCTATGCATGTTGGTTTGAAACTGATTCAGAGGTTGAAAATGATGACTCAGATGAAGATGTTGATGTTATTTTGTAACTCTTGATGGAACAGAAGCTGGACTCACTCCTTTACAGTCACCCATCTATAGAAACTCCATTGACCAGTCAAGCACATACAATGACACTACCACACCCATGAGATTTCTATTGTCATATTATGACAAACCTATACCAAGGGCTAAAAATCCATACAATTTCAAAATCCAGAGTATAGGTGGAGCTCTCTATGGTCAAAGCAAAACCCCTCCTACTCTCAAGCCTTTGATGCAACCTATGTGTGAATGTGGTGCCCAAGATCGCGGCTCTTTGTTTTTATTTATTTTTTGGAGTTTGAGCCGCTTTCTCGTGTAAGGGGTCACCGCCTCACATCGGTTTGGAAACATCCGGTTTAAATTGAAAAACGGAGTCGCCACGCCATTTTGATTTCCTCAAAACTTTGAAAAAAAGCATTTGGGTCCGGAGGTTAAGTTACCCTTTGGGAAGAACGGATCGTCGTTCACCCAAAGAGCCTTGCCAGAGCAAGTCTTCCAAGATTCGATTTTCATGCTTGCTTTTGTGTTTTCGTGTGTGGGATGTGTTTTTTGAAAAGGAGGGAATGTGCCAAGTTATCTTCCGGACGTATAAACCATGAGTTGGTTATCGCTCGAGATTCCTTGGATTTTTGATATGTTCGGGACTTTGGTCCCATTCTCATCTTGGACTTATGATCATCATGATGAGACCTTGGGTCTCATGTGATCAAGATAGGGACACCTTTTTTATAGTCCAAGGATGAGAATCTTTAGAAAGGAAGGACCTTTGCCCATCAATCCTACATCTTGAGACGATTTGAGCTTTGTTGGGACATTTATGCTCATCTCAAGTGATGATCAGAGATGTGGGGCTCAAGTTCATCCTTTTCTAAAGGAGAATCCGTCTATGGCATCTTTATGTGGAGGAAATGATGTAAAGATAGGACCTTTACACCATTATACTCCAAGAGATGCTCCAAGTACCAAAGGGGACTAAGGGAGGGGTATAAAGATTGGATCTTTATACTCATCCTATGCCTTTTTGTGCCTTATGAAGGTCACTAGGCAATCCTTGGAGAGAGATCCAACCATGAGGGACATGGGGAACGCATTTTAAGCTAAAGATGACATTTTTATGCTAACATATGTAATGAACATGATGCAAGCTAGAACTAGGAATGAAAAGGGAGGACCTTTATGGCTTTCCTATGTCCTTTATGAACCTTTTAGGTGGACAATCCTTGGAAGCACGGTCTATGGGAAGGGGGGATAACATTCATAACTAAAGATGACATTTTATGGAAAAAGATGACATTTTTATATGCAAAGATGACATTTTCACATCACCATGTGAGAGATCCACCCTAGAACAAGCCATTTGAGGTCTTATTGTTCATCCTTGGGATGGATCTTCCATGGATCCCATGTGATAAAGGGGAATGGGGGTATGTATGATCTACATGACTAAAGATGTGATATTTAATGGCAATATATCAATTACCAAGCAAATAAATGACAATATATAAAGAAAAGAACAATATAGCAAGTAATGACAAGTATATTTCAAAAAAAAGGGGAGGAGAGGTTACCAATGGTGGTGTTCCTCTATCTCCTTGGAGTTTGCCTAAGGAAGGACCAACTTTTGAAGGGTTTTGAAGAGGGAGAATGTGATTTTGGTTGCTCTCAGCTCTCTGTAAATTCGTGTAGGTATTTTGGCAGAGTAACAGTGCCAAAAACTGTATACCAAAATGAATAGAGGAGGCCTCTATTTATAGGCAGTCTGGTGATTGCTAATGAAGCCGTGCGGCTGTAACCCCAAGCTAATGAAGTCGTGCGGTCTTATCCAGTAGTGACTCAGCCTATTTATAGAACCATGTAAGGTGGCCTTCTAGAAGGTCTTTTCCAGCAAAGGACTACGTGGAATTTTGATTCCTAGCAAGTCCTTCGCCCCTCGGAAGGTTTGGAAAAATTCCCAAATTGCCCCTGAACTTTAGGAAAGTCCGGGGAATTGCCGGGAAACTTAACTGGAAGGCATGAGCTAGATTTGGGTACTTACAGAAGCCCCTCGGCAACGTCACTTGCAGGGCAAGTGGGGTTGTCGATAAAAAAGGATCCAATCTGGCGAACTGCCGAGACGGATTGGGTGACCGAGGTGGTCGAGTGGCTGAAATTTTGGAAGGCTACCTACGTATCCTGGAGGAATCAAGCCATGATCATAGTTCAAAATAGATCCACTGGGGAAAGGGGGTTTCATATGTGACGAATTGGCTGAACCTAAAGTAGGCTACCTATGTATCCCGGAGGAATCAAGTCAGGTCGTAGTTCTGGGAAAGATCCACTGGGGAATGGCAAAGAGAAACTGGTCCCTTGCATAGGGAAATGAAAGGAAAGTGACCTATGAGGTCGAGTAGCTGATCCTACTGGGGATATGATAGATGAAGGAAGTGACCAATGTGGTCGGATATCTGGGCCTTTATGAGGGGTTACTTCACCACTGAGGAGTGATGAATGAAAAGGGTGACCATTGCGGTCGGATGGCTGGACCTTTATGAAAGGCTACCTACGTATCCCGGAGGAATCAAGCCTTGGTCATAGTTCAAGTCTCACTAGATAGTTAGGAACAGTGTCTAGGATCCTTGAGGTTTCGACGATTAATGGAGGAGTCACCTGATTGACAATTAATGGAGGTTGTTGTTAGTGTTATGCCCTAGGCCCATAATTTCAATGTGCATCTCTATGCATATAATCATCATATGATTATCCATTGACAATTATACTAATTATTCTCTTAATAATTAGGGACGGAGATTATTACAATAAATATGCAAAATATATAATAATCAAATAATAAACTTAAATGATAAAGATGATACATAACGGTTTTAAGTTAAACATTACTAAAGCCTAGGGCATTACACCAGCAGTGAGTAATTTGAACATTACGTAAACCTCATACCGCTCATTTCATTCTCTCTCCTCTCGTCACCCTCCCTCCCTCTTCTCCGCTGCACTCCCACTCTCCGACTCTCCTTCGGCGATTGAATCGTATCGTTAGCGGCGGTAAGCTTGTTTTTTCACTCACCATTTTTGTTATTTTGTCTTTATACTATTAGCATTTGATTCCATCAATGTTCAGGATCTGCTTGGCGATCGTGCGTGTAACTCTTTAGGATCTTGGTGCATCCCGGAGGAATCAAGTCAGGTCGTAGTTCTGGGAAAGATCCACTGGGGAATGGCAAAGAGAAACTAGTCCCTTGCATAGGGAAATGGAATGAAAGTGACCTATGAGGTCGAGTAGCTGATCCTACTGGGGATATGCTAGATGAAGGTGTGAATACCCCGTCCCGATGCAACGCGCATTCGGAAGTTTGAAATAAATAATTATGGAAGTCGGACCGAAATAGGATATTCATTTAGTGACACTCGATTTAAACCATATTAAAAATATTAATTTAAATTTTGAGAGTCGCCACGCCACTTTGATATAGCCCAAAGCTTTGAAAAAAGGCTAAACAGTTAATTGGGTTCGGGGGTCAAGTTACAACAGAAGAAGAAGCGTTATCACTCCTATTGCCCGACGAATCGGTCTTTCTAGCATGTGGGGTGTTGGTTGTGTGCGGTGTTTACAGGAATAGATAGAAGAAACGGGATCATGCATAAGGGGGAGGGGAGAGAAAGAATTAATTAATGATCACACCCTAGAACCTTTGAGTTAGGCCCTCGGAAGGTGCACTAATCAACATTCATCCTTGGGGGATTGTTGATCATGGGATAATTATAACTAAGGTGGAAGGTAAGAAAAAGTTCCTAGATCCACTGGGTTTCTTTGGGCGAAACCTTAGATCATCCTCGGCTATAGCATATTTAAATATATTAAAACAGTCCTAAATCTAGCATAAAGGAACAATTAAAATATAATAAGCATACAAATATAATAAGACAATAATAATAGGGAACAAAAATATTAAAAAGAGTCTTACCAATTGTAGCAAGACTTTGGGGTCGAATCTAGGGCGATTCGAAGAGAGTAAGAAGAACTGTGGGTAAAACAAGAGTAGTCTCGTTTCTCCCGTGTGAATTGTGTGTCGAATATGGGGAGCCGGGCACACTTATTTATAGTGCTTCGATACCTGGGCTTGGGCCAGAGCAAGGGTCGATCGGCTTTAAAATAAAGGGTCGATCGGCTCAAAACAAAGGGTCGATCGGCACAAGGATGCTAGGTACGATCGGCACAAAATAAAAGGGTCGATCGGCCATACCACGGGTAAAAGGCCGATCGGCACTTTGATCTGGCGTACTTTCCACGCAAAGAATGACGGCGCAGTACGGATGAAGGGATTAAGGGATTTTAGGGTTTCTTTAATATTAACCGGGCCAAACATTTAAAATGCCTTTTTCGGACGGTACTAACAGTAGCCCCTCGGCGACGCTTCTTGTAAGACAAGTGGGGTCGACGATAGAAAAATAGGATCCGTCCTGAAAAAAGGGATTTCAGGAGGTAAGGAAAAGATCTTGCAGATGTAAGGGTTGGACTCGAGCTGAGTCGCAAAAGGATGACCAGGTAGGTCGAGCGGCTGGACCCACGTCGGGCTACCTACGTATCCCAAGAGGAATCAAGCCAAATCGTAGTTCAAAAGAGTGGGCGTTTAATACCCGAGAGTGGCGGACGTGTGGCGTCAAGGATACGTGACTGCACGGGAGTCACCAAAGGATTTGACTGTACGGGGAGTCACCCAAAGATTTGACTGTCCGGGGAGTCACCCAAAGATTTGTTGTGACGGGAGTCACCCAAAGATTTGATTGTCCGGGAGTCACCCAAAGATTTGACTGTCCGGGAGTCACCCAAAGATTTGACTGTCCGGGAGTCACCCAAAGATTTGACTCGTCCTGGGGAGTCACCCAAAGATTTGATCAGACGGGAGTCACCCAAAGATTTGACTGTCCGGGGAGTCACCCAAAGATTTGATCAGACGGGAGTCACCCAAAGATTTGACTGTCCGGGAGTCACCCAAAGATTTGATCTGTATGGGAGTCACCCAAAGATTTGACTGTCTGGAGTCACCCAAAGATTTGATCGTACGGGGAGTCACCCAAAGATTTGACTGTCCGGGAGTCACCCAAAGATTTGATCGTACGGGAGTCACCCAAAGATTTGACCGTCCGGGAGTCACCCAAAGATTTGACTGTCCGGGGAGTCACCCAAAGATTTGTGAGAGTTTGACTTCTCAAGGGAGTCACCCCTTGTGAAAATTTTGACTTCTGCGGGAGTCACCCCTTGTGAAAATTTGACTTCTGCGGGAGTCACCCCTTGTGAAAAATTTGACTTCTGCGGGAGTCACCCCTTGTGAAAATTTGGATTCGTGGCTGCCGGAGGACTTAGGCCACTAATGAGGAATAGCTGTGTGAATTGATTGGGATTACTATGGCTTCCCAAGCCGAAGAACCAAGCGATTAAAAGTTTGTTATGATCATTGCTAAGGCTTAGAGAGGAGTCTTGTCTCCTAGGCTTAAGGCTAGGGTTTAGAGAGGTATTTGTCATCTAGGCTTGAGGCTAGGGTTTAGAGAGGTATTTGTCACCTAGGCTTGCTTGAGGCTAGGGTTTAGAAAGATTTTTGTCACCTAGACTTGAGGTTAGGGTTTTGAAAGGTATTTTTTGTCACCTAGGCTTGAGGCTAGGATTTAGAGAGGAGATTTGTCACCTAGGCTTGAGGCTAGGGTTTAGAAATGTATTTGTTACCTAGGCTTGGAGCTAGGGTTTTACATTTGTGGTAAGTCTGAACAAGGCAGTTTGAGCAGAAAGGTTATGGTTTAAACTAGGCGAGGCCGAGAAGATGGGATTAGGTAAGTTTGATGTCCAGAGATAAGGACCGAGTCATCTTGAGAGAGAGGCGTCTTTGATAGACTTGAAGAGTTTGAAAATTTGTGGAGACCAAAGAGTGATTTTGTAAACAAGGTGCCAAAGAGGATAGCATTTTGAAAGCATGTTATTTTGATAAGGAGGCCTTATGATCAATTATATTTCTAACTGACTCAAAGAGTTTGCCACATGCTGATCTTGATGACAAGGGATGCCCTTCTTGCTAGACATGACTTCGTCGGAGCCTCGATTAGAGCCCTTTGGCCTTTTCTGAAGAACCACATAGTCGACCCATTTTTGTTGAGGGGAGCCCCACTGTTTGATGAAGTGACCTTGGCGAAGCCCCAGTCGATAATGCAAAGCAAACCTGAAGGGAATGGCGAAGCCCCAGTTGATGATGCAAAGCAAGCCTGAAGGGAATGGCGAAGCCCCAGTTGATGATGCAAAGCAAGCCTGAAGGGAATGGCGAAGCCCCAGTTGATGATGCAAAGCAAGCCTGAAGGGAATGGCGAAGCCCCAGTTGATGATGCAAAGCAAGCCTGAAGGGAATCTGGTAAAGAGAGCCTGAGAGAACGACTTAGCAAAAGCCCCGGCTGGGAGAGATTCAATGTATCCCTATTGCAGACAGAGTCATCTTGTGGCCACGGGGGTGACCCCTCGTTTCGAACAAAGGTCAATCAGTCGCTGGACAAGAATCGGAAATGTATATGTGCAGGGGCACATTTTTCGAAGGTGGGAATGGATCCCGAATTCGTGTATGACACTCTCGCTTTTTGGGTCTGACTCTTTTGGGAGAGTATAAGCATCACAAGGTGTGGAAAAGTGTATGGAAGCCCCTGCTTGACAGAAAGACAGTGTTTGGCTCTATTTTCCTATGATGTAGAAAAAGAAGACCTGTCGAGACATTTGAAGAATTTATTTCATTCAGAATTACATCTTGATTGCTCGTGAATGGACCTCACTGATTGGTTTATCAAATTCCAATTATATGAGTAAACAAATAATGACTGTTTCGATTAGAAGCTGGAATTGGGCTTGTCTTTAGAAGGAGTGGGATGTTCCGTTGTTGCTTGCTGCTCTGGGCTGTTCGGTGATAATCGTGGTGCGGGCTGCCGCTGCATTGGTCTCCTTCATGGGAAAGAATGAAAAATAGAAAAAAGACTGGAGTGGAAGAAACAAGACTGGAGTGGAAGAAACAAGACTGGAGCGGAAGAAAAAATTGGGATTTGACTGAATTTGACTGATTATAGCCCCTTCTATTTTTCTGTCTTTCAATTCAAGATTCGTTGCTCCTTTGTTCTCACAAGCCGAGGGGAGTAGTCCCTGGCACGCGTCTCCTTGCTTTTACCGGAGTGCCGCTGAGAGGCACGGATGCGAAGCCCCAGTGAGACTTTTGCAGACAGTGCTTGAAGAGTCGAATAAACGAATTTCAAGAATAGGACGAGTTCCCAAACTTGGCGAGAGTATGCAATATGCTCACATAGGATAACAAGTGACTCAGAATGAGAATGCCATCCGGTAGTGGTTGTAGCTGGGCTCTGGGTTGCGATCGATCATTGGGTGATGCTTAACATGACCTCTTAAAGTGAGAGGTCGGCTGGGCCATTTGCTGAGAGGTTGGCTTGAGGGATGTGTTTGGAATTTCTAAGGTGAGGGGATTTTCTTGTTGTTGCTTCTTCAGAACCTCTAAGAGTGAGGTTAACTTTGATTTTGATAAGGTCAAGGGTGGTGATGGAATCCTCTAAAAGTGAGAGGATGGACTTTGGAATTGGTTTACGGGATTTGTCCAAGAGGGAATTTTTGTTGCTTCTTCTTGCGAGTTTGTTGTGATTTCAGCAGGTAACTTGATCACGATAGGACCTTCACTCGATGTCTCGTTTTCACAACCTTTGAGATGGGAGGTTCACTTCGGGGTGATGAAGTTGGTTTTTTTTTTTTTTTTTTTTTTTTTTTAACACCCTCTTATCGAGAAAAGCCTTCGGATTTGTTTGCTCGCGATAGCCCTAGTGTATGACTTGGGATGGTTTTACCTTTTCCCTCTTGGGCTTGGAGGTGGTCCCTTCGAGGGAGCCCCTTGTATGAGTTTCTTTCGCATTCCGCCTTTCTTGAGCTTTGAGGTGATTACTTCCTTTGTGAATCAAGGGAGCCCCTAGTATGGGCTTCTTCCTTAGGGTCTCAAAACTTGTCGATCTTGAAATGAAAGGGTATTATTTAGTGAGGATAAGGTTATGGCTTCCTATGGTGAAAGGTTTAAGCTTCAATCGCTACCGGATAGCATTCTCAAAAGAGTAATTTTAAAATGCAAACTCATTTAACCGACTTATTAAAATATATTCAGACCATGGGAAAGATATGTGAGCATATTCAATGAAAGCTTAACGATCAAATGGAAAAAACAGAGGAGACGCGAGATTGGGGGTTGGTGATCCCCTAGTTGATATTTATGTAGCACTTGCGAAGGATAAGAACAACCCTTTGCATCTTGCATTGGCGTGAGCAGCTATTTTCTGATGATGAGCAACAACGGTCTTTGTGCTTGTCTTGATCATATGGAAAGGAGGTCAAGCGGGGGAGAGTGTATTTGGGGAAGTGTATGTTTGAGAAGGTATAACGGGTATGTACAAGGAGTGTATGAAAAGTATATGGTGGAGTATGGAGAGAGTGTATGAGAGAAGGGTGTATAGGGATGGTGTATATGAAGAAGGAACGGTGAGTTGTTTACTCCAATCAAAGCATTCATTCATTGTTTACTTTATTAGCCGGTGAGTTTATCAGTGAGATTAGCAACCAAGTGATAATTATAAATAAAACAATCTTCTTGAAAGTAATGCGAGATTATGCCTCAAGTCTAGAGAGAAAAGAAAGAAAGACCTTTTTTATTATCGAAGTAACTAGTTCAAAGGTGGACATTACAAACCAATGCCCAAAGTGGAAGTAAGAAAGACACACTAGAACCTACAAGACTGAATGAATCTAAATCCTTCCTTGAAGTACGAGGGCTTCTTCATTAATGAGGCCTTGGTTGATCAAATTTTGAATCAAGCGTTTCAGCCGCTTACAGTTGTCAGTGGTATGCCCAATGTACTTGTGGTATCTGCAAAACTTGGATGTATCCAAGTTAGATCTCGGGTTAATAGGCTTGTAATTCTCGAGCGGCTTGATCAAACTCTTTTCCACCAAAATGTCGAAGAACTCACCCACAGGCATTCCTAAGTCATCAAAATGTTCCTTGTTGATCTCCTTCTCGGGTATTGGTGCCTTTCGTTGGTTGGTGGCCACAGCAGGCATCCTGAATGAGACATTCTGATGTGTTGGACCATAAGTGGGACCATAAGCATGTGGATGATAGGGACTACGGAATTGCACGGGGAGGAGGATCTCTTCTCAAGCACTCGTGAATGCAAGACAAATGGTATTGCTCAATTTCATGCGTGTCTTTGAGGAGGTTGATCACTCCCAACCTCATGTCTGAGACTTCTTTAAGGGCATCAATGCTTTTCTCCATAGACATGATGTAGAATTCTATAAGAACATACGGCAGAGTCAAACCAATGAGTTGAATTAGATTCATAATTAATCTTAAGGTATCTCTGAGAAAATAGTTGATCTCCACAATTTAAGAGTTTGACCGGGCTGAAGTTGCCTACGTAACCCTTACCGTTTTAAGGTACGAGTCTCAGGTCACCGTAGTTCGAGGGGGCCCCAATTGATGATACAACCAGGGTTAAGTTTAGAGAAAGAGAGAGGATGAATGTAAAAGAGTCCGTTTGGTGAAAAAGGGAGAGGAAGATGACTCGATCCTTGGTCAAATGAGGGTGATCTAGGTGAGTTAATTTGGTCTTGGGTGAGGATTGGCCTTGGTTGGTCTTTGGCTGAAGGGTGCTAGAGATAAAGGATCTAAACTATGGATGGTTTTAAGGCTAAGGGAGCAGACTATGGAAGGTTCAAGAGATGAGAGGTAGAACTTTGAAGGGTCCTAACTTGTAGACCACGGGGGTCTAAGGTAGAGGAGTGGACCATGGATGGTCCAAGAGACGAGGGTGGACCTCGAAGAGTCTCAGGTGGAAGAGTGGACCTTTAATGGTCCTAGATAGAGAGAGTGGACCTCGAAGGGTCCTAAATTGAGGAGTGGACCTTGAAGGATCCAAGAGAAGAAGAGCGGACCTTGAACGGTCCAAGATATGAGGAGTGTGGACCTTGAAGGGTCCAGGAGATGAGGAGTGGACCTTAAAGGGTCCAATAGAAGAGGAGTGGACCTTAAAGGGTCCAAGAGAAGAGGAGTGAACCTTGAAGGGTCCAAGAGAAGAGGAGCGGACCTTGAACGGCCCAAGATATGAGGAGTGGACCTTGAACGGTCGAAGATATGAGAAGTGGACCTTGAATGGTCCAAGATTGGGAGAGTGGACATAGTATAGGAAGAGCACCACGAAGGGTCAACGAGTGGGCCTTGAACGGTCCAAGATAGAGAGACTGATCCTAGAGCGGTCCGCAGTAGAGGGTGTGGACCTTGAAGGGTCCAAGAAGTAAAGAGCGGACCTCGGAGGGTCCTAGAAATAGAGAGTGGACCTCGGAGGGTCCTAGAAATGAGGAGTGGACCTCGGAGGGTCCTAGAAATTAGGAGTGGAACTCGGAGGGTCCTAGAAATTAGGAGCGGACTTCGAAGGGTCCTAGAAATGAAGAGCGGATGGTCCTAGAAATGAGGAGCGGACCTCGGAGGGTCCTAGAAATGAGGAGCGGACCTCGGAGGGTCCTAGAAATGAGGAGCGGACCTCGGAGGGTCCTAGAAATGAGGAGCGGACCTCTAGAAATGAGGAGCGGACCTCGGAGGGTCCTAGAAATGAGGAGCGGACCTCGATGGGTCCTAGAAATGAGGAGCGGACCTCGGAGGGTCCTAGAAATGGGGAGCGGACCTCGGAGGGTCCTAGAAATGGGGAGCGGACCTCGGAGGGTCCTAGAAATGGGGAGCGGACCTCGGAGGGTCCTAGAAATGGGGAGCGGACCTCGGAGGGTCCTAGAAATGAGGAGCGGACCTCGGAGGGTCCTAGAAATGAGGAGCGGACCTCGGAGGGTCCTAGAAATGAGGAGCGGACCTCGGAGGGTCCTAGAAATGAGGAGCGGACCTCGGAGGGTCCTAGAAATGAGGAGCGGACCTCGGAGGGTCGTAGAAATGAGGAGCGGACCTCGGAGGGTCGCAGAAATGAGGAGCGGACCTCGGAGGGTCGCAGAAATGAGGAGCGGACCTCGGAGGGTCCTAGAAATGAGGAGCGGACCTCGGAGGGTCCTAGAAATGAGGAGCGGACCTCGGAGGGTCCTAGAAATGAGGAGCGGACCTCGGTGGGTCCTAGAAATGAGGAGCGGACCTCGTTGGGTCGTAGAAATGAGGAGCGAACCTCGGAGGGTCTTAGAAATGAGGAGCGGACCTCGGAGGGTCCTAGAAATGAGGAGCGGACCTCGGAGGGTCCTAGAAATGAGGAGCGGACCTCGGAGGGTCCTAGAAATGAGGAGCGGACCTCGAAGGGTCCTAGAAATGAAGAGAGGACCTCGGAGGGTCCTAGAAATGAAGAGCGGACCTCGGAGGGTCCTAGAACTGAAGAGCGGACCTCGGAGGGTCCTAGAAATGAAGAGCGGACCTCGGAGGGTCCTAGAAATGAAGAGCGGACCTCGAAGGGTCCTAGCGGACCTCGAAGGGTCCTAGAAATGAAGAGTGGACCTCGGAGGGTCCTAGAAATGAAGAGCGGACCTCGGAGGGTCCTAGAAATGAAGAGCGGACCTCGGAGGGTCCTAGAAATGAAGAGCGGACCTCGAAGGGTCCTAGAAATGAGGGATAGTTAAGCACTTTATTTACAAAAAAGCCCTCTATTTTATAGAACCACTTCTTGGTTGGAAGGGATACCCCTTTTTCGCAACTAACTAAAGGTCCTAAAGTGGTGGATCCTAACGACTAATCGACTCATATAGACATTTAAGATGATATTTATGGGAAGGACTACAGACCTATGATAAGACAAGATCTTTTAACAAGCACTCGACCTTACATGGCACATCCTTTAAAAGGAAATCAAATTTTTTGTGCTCTTTTCTCTCTATAGATCTTGACTTATCACTGATTCGTAGTGACTCAACATAAAGACCTTATTAATTGTCTACATGAAAAAGCTAGTCAAACCAACCGGTCACAAGGAGTGTATTCTTAGCAAAGTGGGTGACACAAGGGTTAGATTTCAGGCTCCCACCGTGCAGCCGAAGCGCACTGATGAGTGGATGGCCAAGTGAGACTCGGAAGGGAGGCAACATGATCACCACACTTCCCGCACTTTGGCTTCTCCGAAGGGTTAAGGGGTAGCTGTGCAGTGTGACACGGACTCTAGTGGTAGTGTGAGGTAAAAAGTCTAATTCTTTTTTTTAAGGAAAAAAGAGAAAGATTTTTTTTATGAGATGCATGCATGCAATGCAACAGTTAAGAATAGGAGAAAAAGAAAAAGGAAGTAAAATACAACACCATACAAGAAAACGAAAGTCTGACCCACTTAGTTTGAAAAAATGAGCAAACCTCCCCAGCGGAGTCGCCACTGTGAATACCCCGTCCCGATGCAACGCGCATTCGGAAGTTTGAAATAAATAATTATGGAAGTCAGACCGAAATAGGATATTCATTTAGTGACACTCGATTTAAACCATATTAAAAATATTAATTTAAATTTTCAGAGTCTCCACGCCACTTTGATATAGCCCAAAGCTTTGAAAAAAGGCTAAACAGTTAATTGGGTTCGGGGGTCAAGTTACAACAGAAGAAGAAGCGTTATCACTCCTATTGCCCGACGAATCGGTCTTTCTAGTATGTGGGGTGTTGGTTGTGTGCGGTGTTTACAGGAATAGATAGAAGAAACGGGATCATGCATAAGGGGGAGGGGAGAGAAAGAATTAATTAATGATCACACCTTAGAACCTTTGAGTTAGGCCCTCGGAAGGTGCACTAATCAACATTCATCCTTGGGGGATTGTTGATCATGGGATAATTATAACTAAGGTGGAAGGTAAGAAATAGTTCCTAGATCCACTGGGTTTCTTTGGGCGAAACCTTAGATCATCCTCGGCTATAGCATATTTAAATATATTAAAACAGTCCTAAATCTAGCATAAAGGAACAATTAAAATATAATAAGCATACAAATATAATAAGACAATAATAATAGGGAACAAAAATATTAAAAAGAGTCTTACCAATTGTAGCAAGACTTTGGGGTCGAATCTAGGGCGATTCGAAGAGAGTAATTAGAAGAACTGTGGGTAAAACAAGAGTAGTCTCGTTTCTCCCGTGTGAATTGTGTGTCGAATATGGGGAGCCGGGCACACTTATTTATAGTGCTTCGATACCTGGGCTTGGGCCAGAGCAAGGGTCGATCGGCCTTAAAATAAAGGGTCGATCGGCTCAAAACAAAGGGTCGATCGGCACAAGGATGCTAGGTACGATCGGCACAAAATAAAAGGGTCGATCGGCCATACCACGGGTAAAAGGCCGATCGGCACTTTGATCTGGCGTACTTTCCACGCAGCAATGACGGCGCAGGTACGGATGAAGGGATTAAGGGATTTTTAGGGTTTCTTTAACATTAACCGGGCCAAACATTTAAAATGCCTTTTTTCGGACCGGGTACTAACAGAAGGATGTGACCAATGTGGTCGGATATCTGGGCCTTTATGAGGGGTTACTTCACCACTGAGGAGTGATGAATGAAAAGGGTGACCATTGCGGTCGGATGGCTGGACCTTTATGAAAGGCTACCTACGTATCCCGGAGGAATCAAGCCTTGGTCATAGTTCAAGTCTCACTAGATAGTTAGGAACAGTGTCTAGGATCCTTGAGGTTTTGACGATTAATGGAGGAGTCACCTGATTGACAATTAATGGAGGTTGTTGTTAGTGTTATGCCCTAGGCCCATAATTTCAATGTGCATCTCTATGCATATAATCATCATATGATTATCCATTGACAATTATACTAATTATTCTCTTAATAATTAGGGACGGAGATTATTACAATAAATATGCAAAATATATAATAATCAAATAATAAACTTAAATGATAAAGATGATACATAACGGTTTTAAGTTAAACATTACTAAAGCCTAGGGCATTACACCAGCAGTGAGTAATTTGAACATTACGTAAACCTCATACCGCTCATTTCATTATTTCTCCTCTCGTCACCCTCCCTCCCTCTTCTCCACTGCACTCCCACTCTCCGACTCTCCTTCGGCGATTGAATCGTATCGTTAGCGGCGGTAAGCTTGTTTTTTCGCTCACCATTTTTTTTTATTTTGTCTTTATACTATTAGCATTTGATTCCATCAATGTTCAGGATCTGCTTGGCGATCGTGCGTGTAACTCTTTAGGATCTTGGCGCAATCTTTTCTCCCCTCTCACTCGCTCCAGGTATTTATAGTTTACTAAGTTAGCATTTTTGTTATTTTGTTTGTTGATTTGAAAAATTGAACCAGTTTACATACAGAGCAATATTTAATTACAAACCCCTCCGACTCCATTGCCGGGTCCGCTTCCGAGTAATGAAGAGAAAAGAAAGTGAGGGGAGGGAGGGAAAAGGAGAGAAAAGAAAGGGAGGGAAGTGAATTTAAATTCCTTTTGATGTGCTTTCGAGTTAGGAAGGAAATGAAAGGAAAAATAAAATTTTCTCTCCTCATGCTTCCGAGTTTTGGAATGAATGAGAGGAAATAAAAAGAAAATGACTTCTATACCCTCAAGAAAAAGGGAATGATTCTCCCATTTGAGCCACATTCAATTACCTTCGATGATGTCAAATACTCTGTTGACATGCCACAAGTATTAAAAAATACATACACTTGTTATTAGATTAGATCTTACACATAAGCACAAGACTAAATGAGTAAATTATGTAGAGGGTGATATCATGATTTCAGGGTATCCCAAGAAACAAGAAACATTTGCTCGTATTTCTGGATACTATGAACAAAATGATATCCACTCTCCCAATCTTACCGTCTATGAATCCTTGATTGACTTGTTCTAGGGCACTGTTGTGAGGTTGATAAGGGTAATGATGAGATTAAAAAAAAATGTGAGGGTAAAAATGGGATAATAATAAAATTGTTAAGCTTCCAATTTCTTTCCTTCCAATTCCTCTCAATATTGTGAGGAAAATTTAGTTGGGTTTTGGGGTTACAAACGCAGCAGAAGAACTTTATAAAACAACAAAACCCTAGCCTTGAATCCATCTAGCATGAAGAGATTGGAAACATATGAAATAGATTTACATACCTTAATGCGATTATGTTTGCTCAATACGGATCTTCAAAATCGAATCTTTGAACCGTTGATGAAAACTTGGATTTTATTCTTCCTTGTTCTACCTTGGTGATGAATCAACAATGGAGATCTTCAAGCTTTAGGAGATAAAGTAATCGCCCTCTAATGGTGATCCACACGCAAACGAACCAATAACACTTCTTGTTGGATTGCTAGATGATTCTTCCGATTATTGAAACTTGTTGGGTATGCCTATTTTAACCCTCCTATTGTTAGATTAGATTTGATTGATACCATAACTTCCTGTCTATTTTAAGGACTTTAGGACCCTATGTAATGAAGCTTAGACTTCAATTTTTAAGCTAAGTCCATTTTATAGAATAGGTTAAAATTAGGCTTGAAGACTGGCACAAGACTCATTGGATTTGAGGATTGCAGTTCAAGAAGTTTCAAACCGCACTTAAGCAACCGCTCGTGCTGAACCGCCTTGTGGAATTTGTTTGTTGAAACTACCCCCTTTGAGCAACTGAAGTGCAACCGCATATGTGAACCGCACTTGTGCAGTCCCAATATCTCGATCGCACTTTGCAACCTCACCTGGTATAACCGCTCTTTCTCAACCGCTTGTATACCAGACCGCATCCAATGATTGAAGACTTAAAGTGAACCACTTTTGACCGTTGGAATCCACGTCAGCAATAACAAAAGTCAACCACCAAATCTTGTCACGTGATTCAATGTCAGAGAAGATCTGCAAGGATCTTGAAAAGGTGATAGGTGTCCTAACTACCTTATTTGCAGCTGAATCCTGATCAGTTTTATCTGCAACTGCAGTACCAAAGGACAAAAGTGGATATTGTGGACCAATGGGAAAGCACCAGTACAGTACTTGATACAGCTGTGTCCAACGGCTAGTTCCTTGGTGCTTGGGTATAAATACCCCCAATCTTCACCATTTGAAGATTGCTTGAGAAAATTGAAAGTGTTGTGTTCATAGAAGCTGAAGCTCTGCCCAGAAATTCTTAGTCCTTTGAATCTTCATCTTCTACTTCAAGAAATATATCTCAGCCCAGAAATCAAGTCTTAACACCATCAAGAATCATTGTGCTCTCCATCTCATAGATTTAAAAAGCCTTGATCTTGCACACACACACACACCTCACTTGCTTAATCACATAGATTAATCATTTGAGATACACTGGTTATAGTCTAGGATTTGATCTTCATAGAATAGATTTTAGATATGAGTTTGAATACTTTGTAACTTGTAATCTCTCTCATACTCAATATAAAATCTAACTCTTAGAAAATCCAAGACTAACCATCTTGGTAGTGGACGTAGATCGTTTATTGATTGAACCACTCCAAATCATGCGTTCTTATATAATATGAGAAATAGACTTTCGCACATTGTCCATTTTAATGAGACTATGAAAGTACTTAGAGCAACGATCACCCTCCACCAAATACTTGCATCCCGACTTTTGCGCAATGAAACTCCTCTCCGCATTCAGAAGAAATCAAGCCTTTTTACGAAGACTTTGACACTCCTTTTTCAAACCATCATTTAGAGGATCCTCCATATGATTAAGAATGGCAGCCTTGAAGTCAGAATTGGCCTCCTTGGCCTTCTCAAATATGCTCCCAAAGGAGTCCCTATTCGAGGCTTTGAGCGGCCCTTTAAGAGCCTTCAATTTAGAGACCAAATTGAATTGAGCTGAGCCAAGATAATCAAAACTCCACACATTATTCAAAATATCATCAAATGAGGAATGATCGATCCACATACTGAAAAACTTGAAGGGCCGAGTCCCCCCCAAAGAATTTCTAACCAAAGAAACTACGATCGGGCAATGATCACTAACCGGTTCCATAGGCAAGAAAGAAGCAGAGCATTCCAAGCCAAGAGAACCCCAAGAACCATTAATAAGTACGCGATCAAGCTTGGACCAAATAGAGCCATTAGTCCAAGTATATAAAGGTCCAATAGAAGGAGCATCATCAAGCCCCATAGTCATACGAAAAGAAGACAAGTCATGAATATCATAGGGCCGCAATGGGAAACCACCTACTTTATCATTAGGAGAAGAGTAACAATTGAAATCACTCATCACAATCCAAGGTAAAGAAATAGAAGAGCCCATTGTAGCAAGATGATTCCAAAGAGTACGTCTCTCCATGATAGCATAAATCGGGTACACAAAAGTAACATAAAATGAGACTTGTGTAACCATGCAAAGAAATTGAAGATGGATGTGTTGTGGACCAATTTCAAGAACATTGCAAGAAACATGAGAAGAGTCCCAAAGAACAAGCATGCGTCCTCCATCAATAAAATCATGGTTTGTGCAAAACTCCCAACCCGGGAATTGGGTAGAAGAAAAAGCACCAAACCGAGCCCGAGAGATTTTTGACTCCAACAAGCATAAAATCGAATGTGAATAAACAGAAACAAATTTACTCACAATTTGTTGTGTGGCTGAATGAAAGGAGCGGCCACAAAGCCCCCTAACATTCCATGAAAGGATCTTCATTGGGAAACAAAGGAGGAGTTGGCCCCTCCGCACCTCCTTGATCCCTTTTTACCCACCGGAATCCAAGTTCCACCGTTGTCCGTCCCACCACCAACATTTTCAGCATTCCCATTCTCCTGTTCGGCTGTCCCAGAACTTCCATCCCCATGATCACCCTTCTCGGCTGCTCCAACATTGCCATCCTCCCCAAACTCCATCTCGATTGTTCCAGCTTTTTCAGCCCCATATCCAGCCCCAAAAACAGAAGTAATTGGTTCTTGTTCAGCATTGGACACATCCCGGAACCCCTTAGACCCAATGGTGCTCAATGCACCAAAACTGTTTCTGTTCAACCGAGAATTGGAGGTAGGAGGTGCATAATTCAGGGATGTTTTTGAAGGCCCTTTACCTTTGTTAACATCTCACTTCTTAGGTACATAAGCAACAATTGGACGGACATCCCCAATTGGCTCAATCTCCTTACTAACCAGACTATCCTTGCGAAGTTTTGGACATTTAAAGAAGTTATGCCCAAATGACTTGCACTCACAACAATAATCCGGGTAGTGTTCATATGCCACCCTTTAAATATACCTCTTATCCCTTGACATTCTAACACCAAACTCCATAACCAGTGGTTTGCTCACTTCCACCTCAATAAGGCATCTAGCAAAGTTCATCTTGGACCTTTCACGAGTAACTTTGTCCGTATACAAAGGAACCCCAACCTTAGATGATAACTTACTTAGGCCGGATGCACTCCAAACCGAAGGAGGAACATCATGAAGTTGGACCCAAGTTGGGATTTTCATGAAAAGGTCATCCGTTAGTAACACTCCATCATCTACAAGTTTCAACATTAAAGTCTTACCATATGTCATATATGGTCCGCCTTGAAGAACCACAGCTCTATCATGCTCACTTTTGAACTTGAAAACAGTCCACCCCTTCCCATAAGGAGTCACTCGACAACTAACACACCAACCATTAACAATGGCGTTAAGAGCTATACGTCCGGGAAAAGGGCTCGTAAAGCACCCAATTAAGCAATATCTCCATGAAGCTTCAACAGGGATTTCATCGTTTTCATCCAAGATGACATCGTCCTCCATAGTATCATGAAATTGCTGCTGAAAACCATTTCCTTCAACTCTATTCTCCTTGAAAATCCCTGCAAAATTTAGCTTGGTATTTCCGACATCTTTGGCAGCCTTGGAGACTTCGGATGCCTTGGAATTATCGGCCTTATGCCCTTTCAATTTTCCCTCATGAATATTCTTCTTGGAATTTTCTCCAAGATGTCTAGATGCTTTACCAAGCTCATTGGAAACTTCAACAGCCACACCCTTTCGCCTTTCAGTTTTCTTGGCAGCCTTGGATGAGCCGCCTCCTTCCACCACCGTCTCAGCCCCTCCTCCACCACTCACGGTGGTTCCAGCCTTGAAGACCAATGGAATGTCTTCCATACGCATCTGTGAAGAAGAACCATCAAGTGAATCCGCCTCCACATCCATGACTTCTCCAACAACATCTCCACCTTTACCAGAAACTGCTTCGGCCGCTTGATTAACAACACTATTGATTCCATTGGAATCAAAACCATTTTCATTCAATTCAACAATCTTGGACTTAACAATATCATCCC
Organism: Adenophora triphylla var. japonica; assembly: GCA_022495995.1. Classification (NCBI taxonomy): domain Eukaryota; kingdom Viridiplantae; phylum Streptophyta; class Magnoliopsida; order Asterales; family Campanulaceae; genus Adenophora; species Adenophora triphylla. Next base: position 118,472 of record JAFEMH010003476.1, on the reverse strand, counting down.
CAACATTATCAACATCAATCCTATGGTTAACTGAGACATCAACTGAAATAGAAGGGTCAATTATAGAAGGAACCAAATTCTCATTCTCGACAGCCACCACAGTTTGTGCCATGCGTTTCCTCCGCATCATGGGTTTCTCCGTGACCATAGGACCACCACCATAGTCCTTGTCCTTCGAAGAAGGACCACTCGCAGCCTTCACCATGGAAGATCGAAGATTCCAAAGCGAAGGGAACCCAAGTGAAGGCAGAAAACCTCCATGGCAAGTAACCAAAATTGGCCAAGAATCCGATCAAAAACCAATTATGAATATGAAAACTAAAATCAAAGATGATAATTGAGATTAGAATTCATAACAAACAAAAGAAATCAAGAAAGAGGAGGGAGAAAATTTGGACTTAGCAAGAAGCATCTAGGGAGAGAAAAATCCTAGAGTGAGAAAATTTTCTCTCTAACTTCAACAAGCCTACCTAATATCTCTATCTTGTTTATATATTCCGTGGAGTCAATATAAACATTCAAAAGATTCAATTAAGAACACAAGAACATAATAACCTAGATTCATTGATATCCGTAAAGTTATCAATTAAATCCAATCTTCTCAACAATGGTCAATGTATAAATCATCCATGTAAGTGAAACAATTTATATCCAAATAAATTCAATGGCCAAAAGTATCTTAATCATACAATTGAAGCCAAAGAATAATATTAAAGAATGTTGAGAGAACAAGAATGAGAAAGAGATAGGAAGAATTAAAACCCTAGCATAAAGATTCAATTGTTACTTACCTCTATCCACGAATCAAAATAATTTAGCCTCGAATGACCATTAAAATAAATAAATCTTGTTTTTGAATCTTCAAAATAAATAAAACCTAATCTAATATCTACAAGAGAAAAAGAGAGATTAAGAGATAAGAGGAGAATAAGAGAGATGAGAGCTACAAAAACTTGTCTATGGATCTTTTATATAGTAGGAGGGATGAGGGATTCCTAATTTACAGCCAAAGAAGGTCAATTCCTAGTCAAATTTGGATTTTGCTAAAATCCGTCACAAATATGTCACTATTCTGTTGGAAAAAGCCTTTTTATTCTGTGATAGACCAAATCTGTCACAGATATCCATCACAAAGTCCCAGGCGCGGTCGCCCTGACTTTCTGGCCAAATGGCGTGGCCGCTCGGCCCTTGGGCGCTGTCCTTCTCGGCCACGGCTTTATTTTCACGACCACCCTCGACCACACTGCTCTGTCTTATGCATTGGCCCCATTTTTTCGGCCAGCTGCAGTTTTGTGCCCATGCCTTGGCCGGCCACCTCTATTCTTGGCCCAGCACTGTCGGCCAGCTTTCTCACTTCAGCTACATCCCTTCCTTTTCCAGTGAATTACAATTTTGCCCCTGAACTTTATAATACCAGTTTACTCCCTAATTTTTCATAATTGCAATTTGGTCTCTGAACTTCCAAAACAAGCTTATATCCTCCCTTTTCCGCCTAATTGCACTTCAACCCCTGTACTTTCAAAACACTAACAAAACACATTAAATTCCCAAGGTTTTGGGTATCAAATAAACTTGGAAACATATCTTTTGGATGGGTAAAACCACATCTATCAAATGCCCCCAAATTTATCTTTTGCTCGGCCTCGAGTAAAACAAAAATAAAACAAAATAAAAACTAACTAATTAAAACAAATAAAATATTTTTTGGGATTGTTCAATTCATATAATAAGTTGTTGGCCAAACAAAGTCTCAGATCTTTACAACACACATAATCTACAAGTATCATCATGAACATGGGATTATATTTACATGGATGCTTCTAACTTATAATTTTTCCACCACATAATGATAATATGAATGAAATATGAGAGACCAATGTTACGAAAATAAGATATTTTATAGGGTCACTTGTGTCATGCTCTAAATCAATGATGATAAGATAAATTTCTATAAAAGGCCACTCATATGCATGTTTAAACACAACTGTCAACCCGGCTACTCTTTAGGGATCAAATATGGCTTTATGGCTTGTAATGTATCGCGAAAATCGCGGGCTAGGTTCACGGTTACAAAAGAAGGTAAGGACATACGAAGGCAAGTAGTGAAACTAGGTTGTCTTCATCATACATCCTCACTTTGAAATTTGTCACTCCGCTCCATGCCAACCCATGGAGCAGGGGGAGGGGGAGACACATTATTCAAGCAAGGAAATTCAGTTTCATTAAACACAACATCTCGACTAATGATCACTTTGAAATCCGATTCCTCCCTTACCCATAATCTATGCCCCTTGATACCCTCCGGTTATCCCAAGAAAATACACCTCACAGTTCGAGGTTCAAGTTTATCGTTTTTTCTATGGGCATACGCAGCACAACCAAAAATCCTCAAATTAGCATAATCAACAGGTTTTCAGAAAAAACAACTTCAGGACACCTACCATTTAAGGGAACAGAGGGCGACATATTTATAAGGTAGGCGGCAGTCATTACTGCCTCACCCCAAAAACGTTTAGACAAACCAGAAGTAGCAAGCATGGTTCTAACTCTTTTTAAAAGAGTTCTATTCATACGTTCAGCAACACCATTTTGTTACGGTGTATAAGGCACAGTCTTATGCCTTTTAATACCATTATCAAGGCAAAAGTTATCAAACTCATGATTGCAAAATTCAAGTCCATTATCAGTCCTAAGCACTTTAATTTTTCTACCTGCATGATTTTCAATCATGACTTTCCAATTTTTGAAATTATCAAAAATATCATATTTAATTTTCAACAAAAACACCCATGTTTTCCTAGAAAAATCATCAATTATAGACAAAAAAAAATATCTATTACCACCTTGAGTGGCCTCACTAGCAGGACCCCACACATCAGCATGTATATAATCAAGTATTTCTTTAGTCGAACAATGATTAGGATTAGGGGGATAGGGAAAAGATACTCTATGTTGCTTACCCATCACACATGAGTCACAAAAAGGCATACAAGTAATTTTATCTTTACCAAAAATGCCATTTTTATTCAAAATGTCCAAACCTTTATTACTCATATGTCCAAGTCTTTTATGCCACAAATAATTTTTTTCAACTTTAACAACATTAGCATAATCAGTCATTGGTTCAGCAGTGCAAACAAACAAGTTTCTAATATTTTCAGCTTTGAAAATCACAAGAGACCCCTTCAATATTTTCATGCACCCACTACCCCATTTCCCTTCTAACCCATCATTTTCTAAAGATGCACAAGATATGAGTTAGCTAAATCAGGCACATGTCGCACATCTTTCAGCGTTAAGCAAGAACCAGACTCAAACTTGAAACAAACATCTCCAATACCAGCAATTTGACACTTTTTATTATTAGCTAAAGAAACAGAGCCATTTTTCATATCACTATAAGTATGAAACATGTTTTTATCAGGTGTAATGTGAAACATGCATGCAGAATCTAACAACCATTCATTTTTCACATAATGAACATAATTCACCACAGTTTCAGTAACCATAAAAACAGAATGCTCATTTTCACCAGAAGCAAAATTACAATCAATTTGCAAGTCTTGATTCTTCTTTTTAGGATTAGGACACTCTTTACGAAAATGTCCCGTCTCACCACAGTTGTAACATTTTCTGTTACTTTTACCAGATCTAGACTTACTTCTTTTTCTCTCATTATTCTTACTAGATTCAGTCTTATCATGTTGCTTATTCTGATTATTATTCCTTTGAGTAGATCGTCCTCTAACCATATTAACCTCACCAATAATTGATTTGCCCTTATTAACTCTTAATTCCAACTCTTTGCTTTTAAGCCCGTTAATCACAGTAGCAAGCACAATATCATTCCTACCATGCTTAATAGCAGATCTAACATCAGCATAAGAATTATGTAAAGCATTCAAGAGCACAATAGTAGTATATTCATCAATGTTCTTATCACCGGTTTGCTTAATATCTTGCACAAGTTTAGTAAACCGATCAATGTTATCATCCATGCCATTGTTTAAATCCAATTTAAACTGAAAAAATTTCTCAAGCAAATACATCTTACTAGGTAACGATGTTTCAACATATACTTCTTCCAGTTTATCCCAAAGAGCTTTAGCACTATCATGTTTACTAACTTTTCTAAGAACAGCGACAGATAAATTCAAAATAATCGAAGAATAAGCACGTTCATCTATTTCAAACCTTAATTCTTGATTATCCGAATTAGCAGCCATTTCAAACCTTTGCCATTGAATGGCTCCATCATATAAGAATCCATATTAGCAGCCATACAAAACAATGAATTTCAATTCCCAAAAAACAGACAGAATATTTAAATAAAACAAGAGACAAAGCACCAGAAACACAATCGAATAAATCAAGAAAAAAAAGTGATTTTATTTTCCTTACCCACGAAACCTTTTACTAGATTTCTTATTTACCGTTCGCGAATCAACTGGACTCTGATACCACTATTGAGCGGCTTACCACTCCGTTGCCAAGACTCGAGAACAATGCAAAAGAAACATAGAACGAGGATTAGTAACAAATCAAAATGAAAAACTGAATAAACAGAAACAGAAATTGGAAAAGAAAGAGTAGAAGTGTTTCCCGTTTAATCTGAAATCCATCCACGATCTTTATTATGTAATCGAAAGTCAGCAAAGCAATCCAAGAACACAGTTACAGACCCCCCAATTCCAGCCAGCCTAAACAGAAAACAACTCCGGACAGCCTATGAAATCCAGACAACCTAACCTTCTAAGAAAACCACAACCCACACTCTCTATTTGCCTCTCCAAGCAACACACACACACACACTAATCAAATCAACCTTGGCTTTGAGGGAGAGACAACCTAAGAAATCAGAATAGGGAAGCAAGAATTCACCCATGAAACTATTCACTGTCAAACTCTCTCACTCTCTCTATTTACCCAAAAGAGAAAACCTCAATTGTGTGTATGAAAAATTGTGTGTTGTTGTGATTGCAAGGGAGAGGATGTGGGGGTTTATAAGGAGGAGCTTACCCGAATCGATCGAATCAACCTTGGCGCAAGCGGCAAAATCGCCGGAGAAGGAACAGATTAGATCGCAAACAATGACTTGGGAAGAGACCAAGTCAAGGTCTTGTTTTGATAAATGACGACTTAGGCTGAGAATAAGAGGGAGGGACTTTGGGCCATGGGTCATAGTTGGGCTCAGCCCATAAAAATAGCAACACAAATGACGGGCTTCTGTTGCAGATGGTTGATGGGCTTACGAATGCTTACAACGGAGCAGCTACGATGATTTGCCAAAGTGATCCCCTTCCACAATTTATCAGGCACGATCTATGGTGACTTTGGAAGAAGCTAGCCTAGCCAAAAAGGCTGATATTGGCTCGACAATGATGACTAGAGAGACGACAACTCCTATTCTGACAGTGTCACGGCCGGTGGCTACTTCTTCGTCTGGTGGTCAGCGTAACCCTAAGGTCAATGAGGGAAAAGGGAATATTAACAGTAAAGGTAATAACAAAGGAGGAGGGTGGTCAACATTTTGGGGTGGCAAGAATAATGGATTTGGGACTACCTCTTTTGCTTCTTGGCAACAAAGTTGGGGCTCTGGTATGCCTCCTCAATGGGGAAATGGATAGACTTGGCCTTGGGCCACACCGCCTTGTCTTTATCCCACCTCGGCCGGCCAGTCTGGTTCATGGCCTAGGGACGTGTCCTCTCAAGCCCGTCAGCAGCCAAATGTTCTTCGCCCACGTCCTCCTTAGGTATACACTGCATCCCATTCCTCTCCCCACAGACATCGAGGTCACTATGCATACACTTGGGTTGACTCCTCCTGACACGAACTGTTACATGGACACCGGGTCCACAAATCACATGTTCGCTTCTTCAGGTAATCTCACTTCCTATTTCAAAACGAGCACTAAGAATGATATTTTTATTGGAAATGGCCATTCTATTCCAGCTAAAGGGTTTGGGGAAAAACAGTTAGAGCCATTATATCCGCCTCTCGCATTAAAAAATGTTCTCCATGTTCCTAAATTATAATAGTGAAGAACTTAATTTATGTTCGTAAATTTACCACTGACAATTACGTAACAATTGAGTTCGACTCTTGTGGGTTTTATGTGAAGGATTTACGGACAGGGAGGCACCTCATGTGTTGTGAAAGTCATGACGATCTTTATCCACTTACTCCACTTCACAACAATACGAATTCTCTCTCCCCACTTCAGATTTTATATAGTAAGAATCCATCGTATTCTCACGTCCTTGTGTGTTGGCTGTTTGTGTTATCCTCTCTCCCCCTCTCCCACAATTCATAAATTACAAGCACGCTCCATACCTTGTGTGCTCTTAGGATATCTGTCACATCATAGGGGTTACAAGTGTTATGATTTGGCATCTCGAGCTAGACTCGAGAAGGCTCGAGTCTAACTCGAGCTCGAGCTCGACCTGATTTTCAGGCTTGAATTTTTTTCGAGCCGACTCGAGCTCGGCTCATTTGTTCGGCGAGCTTTGATCGGGATCGACTCGTTTAAGCTCGGATCGGGATCGGCTCGTTAAAAGCTCGAATAAAAAATTTCGCAAACGATTTGAACTCGAGCTCGAGCTCGAGACCGAGCTCGGCTCGATAAGCTCGACTCTGATTTCTTTATTATTCTTTCTTTTGTTTAGTTTTTTTCTAACTTTTTTTATATAAGTTTTTGAAAAAAACTTCAATACTAAAAAAAGTTCAAAATGTTTATTTCTATTCATAAAAAATAAACAAATTATACATTTATACATAAAAATTAAAGGATTTTACCCGTCCCTTATTTCTTTATTATACTTTTATTTGTTTAGTTTTTTCTAACTTTTTTTATATAACTTTTTGAAAAAAACTTCAATATTAAAAAAAGTCCAAAATGCTTATTTCTATTCATAAAAAATAAAAAAAATTATACATTTATACATAAAAATTAAAGAATTTTACCCGTCCCTGATTTCTTTATTATTCTTTCTTTTGTTTAGTTTTTTTCTAACTTTTTTTATATAACTTTTTGAAAAAAACTTCAATACTAAAATAAGTTCAAAATGTTTATTTCTATTCATAAAAAATTAAAAAAATTATACATTTATACATAAAAATTAAAGAATTTTACCCGTCCGTTATTTCTTTATTATACTTTCATTTGTTTAGTTTTTTTTCTAACTTTTTTATATAACTTTTTGAAAAAAAAATCAATACTAAAAAAAGTCCAAAATGTTTATTTCTATTCATAAAAAATAAAAAATCATACATTTATACATAAAAATTAAAGGATTTTATCCGTCCCTAATTTCTTTATTATACTTTCATTTGTTTTGTTTTTTTCTAAATTTCGTAGTGATAGTGGTGGTTGTAGTGGTAGTAGTGATAGTAGTAGTGGTAGTAGTAGTGGTAGTGGTAGTAGTGGTAGTAGTAGTGGTAGTAGTGGTGGTAGTGGTAGTAGTGATAGTAGTGGTGGTGGTGGTGGTAGTGATAGTGATGGTAGTGGTAGTGGTGGTAGTAGTAGTGGTGGTGGTAGTGATAATGGTGGTAGTGATAGTGGTAGTGGTAGTGGTAGTGGTGGTAGTAGTAGTAGTGGTAGTAGTAGTCGTAGTGGTAGTAGTAGTCATAGTGGTAGTAGTAGTCGTAGTGGTAGTAGTAGTCGTAGTAGTCGTCGTAGTAGTAGTAGTCGTCGTAGTAGTAGTAGTCGTCGTAGTAGTATTAATCGTCGTAGTAGTAGTAGTAGTCGTAGTCGTAGTAGTAGTCATAGTAGTAGTAGTAGTAGTAGTAGTAGTAGTAGTAGTAGTAGTAGTAGTAGTAGTAGTAGTAGTAGTAGTAGTAGTAGTAGTAGTAGTAGTAGTAGTAGTAGTGGTAGTAGTAGTAGTGGTAGTAGTAGTAGTGGTAGTAGTAGTAGTGGTATTAGTAGTAGTGGTAGTAGTAGTAGTGGTAGTAATAGTAGTAGTAGTAGTAGTAGTAGTGGTAGTAGTAGTGGTAGTGGTAGTGGTAGTGGTAGTGGTAGTAGTAGTAGTAGTAGTGGTAGTGGTAGTGGTAGTGGTAGTGGTAGTGGTAGTGGTAGTAGTGGTACTGGTAGTGGTGGTAGTGGTAGTGGTAGTAGTTGTAGTGGTAGTAGTGGTAGTTGTAGTGGTGGTAGTAGTAGTGGTGGTAGTAGTCGTGGTGGTCGTGGTGGTAGTAGTAGTGATGGTAGTGGTGGTAGTAATGGTGGTAGTAGTGGTGGTAGTAGTAGTGGTAGTAGTAGTGGTAGTAGTAGTGATAGTAGTAGTGGTAGTAGTAGTAGTTGTAGTAGTAGTGGTAGTAGTAGTGGTAGTAGTAGTGGTAGTAGTAGTAGTAGTAGTGGTAGTAGTGGTAGTGGTGGTAGTGGTGGTAGTGGTGGTAGTGGTGGTAGTGGTGGTAGTGGTGGTAGTGGTAGTAGTGGTGGTAGTGGTAGTAGTAGTAGTAGTAGCGGTAGCGGTCGT